>PVLD010014752.1:0-51148 GCA_004027595.1 Dinomys branickii | reverse complement strand
GTCTCCGCCTGGGCCAATGCAGCTCACTCGCCCAAGCGGCTCCTCCTCCGTCTCTTTGACACATTCCCACCTCTGCAGTTTCTAGATTTTTCAGAAAATTTCCAAGCACTTCTTTTCTTTCTGTTCCAGGACCATTTTCTACATTTTCTGTTTCAGTCCTAAGCCAGTTATCCAAGAAGCCTTGGTTCCTTTTATTAGAGAATTATATTAGAAACTAAAATCTGTGCTCCAGTATAGTCATTGCAAGTGAAGAGCTGTTGCTTTTAGGTCCTGTCAGCTCAGAGAACAAGGAAATATATGTGAGTACACTAATCTGCGTACCTACACATATTTACAAATATTTCTACACAGAGCCATCAGCATTTCTATTAAGCCAAGCAAGTTTACGCTGTCTCCAATTCTTTTCCATTACCACGTGAACCATCCTGGCCTACATTCCTTCTGTGAAATAATCTTACTCCAGGAATGAGTGGCCCCTCGTGTTTATTGCCATGGAGTTTTATTTTTACTCTTATTTCATCATTGATCTTCAGGCATAAATTAATTTATGTTTGGTTTTCCCAACAGGACTATTCACTCTTTGAAGGGCAGGATGATGACTTCAATTACAGACTGTTAGAGATAAAGGCGACTTCAGAAATCTACAAAACTAGAGTGATGTGGCCAGAGCAGACGCTCTCTGGAATCTCAGCCTGAGTCACCTGATGTGTAGCTCAGAGTTTCTCAGCTTCTCCTGTCGCTCCTCCTCCTCTTACACTTGCCAGGAGTGAATGAAAAACCCCACTCATGTCTTATTGTTCCTGTACAGTGTTACACGTCTAGAAACTAAAGAATGGGTCAATATATAGCACGATTTCCGCAGTGCACAGCAGATACAGGGAAGGAGAGAGGGCTGCAAGGCAAGTGACTGCTACTAAATGAGCCCACTGTGTGTCTGCTGCAGGGGTCTGAGTGACAAGAAGCCAAGGCCGGGCGTAGAATGAAGCTCCCGAAATGAACTGAAATTGGGCAGATACGGTCTCACTAGTGTATCAATCACCAAGATATTCTGTAAGAAGAAATGATAAATGTTGGAGATCGAGCTATACAGGGTTAGGTTTCTGACCAAGAAGGGACCTCTGGCAGTGTTGGAAAAGCTCATATTCACAGAGCTCTGAAGTCAAGCCGCCACCACAGCTGAGGCATCCGAGAAACATGCTGCTGACTCTCCCTATTCCAGAGAAAGAAAGCTGCCAGCCTTAGAGACCAAACAGTTCTCTTAATTGGCAGATTTTACTGCCTTTGTTTCAATTTCCTGGAGCATTGGGTTCTCCCACCCTCCTCTTCCTGCACCCCTCCAATCTGTGGAATACATATGGACTGTCCAGAGAGGTTCTTCGGATCTATTCCCTGAGAGTCTCTGCTCCTAGAGAGTTTTTGACCTTCCTGGAGCCCCCCAAATCACACTGCTGTCTCTTTTATTTAAGCTGTTCACCATCCACTCATTTAGGAGATTGGGGGTAGGCCAAGACCCTGATAGGTAAATGTGAGCATTTATTCAATAATCAAATGAGTCATTATAATGAAACATAATTAACCAAAGTAATACTTAGCGTAATTATTGATAGGATAGTTTGTCACGAATCAGAAGAAGCATGAGGGATTTTACAATCTAAGAGAGATCCACGTATAGCACCTCTCTGATGGCCCATTTCCCCATAGATAAATGACACGCACTCCCTGTAAAGTGGCACGTTAATCACTGCATATTCAGGGCTTTTACTCCAGGAATAAAACAGAGGGATATAGGTTCAGGTTTTCCATGTGGGAGTTCCAAGTGTTCAGAAGTCCGAGAGAAGCACGCAGGTGCTGCTGAGCAGGCCAAGCACTGCTCACGCACAGCCGCACACCCTACCATTTGCCCCCCTATTTCTTTCTTACCTTCCTGATTTCTGTCTCTCCGATGGACATTCATACAGCTTTCTTCTCCTCTTTCCCCAAGGTGGGAAACCAAAGAAATTTAAAGGAGTTACTAGGCCTTTAAATTTGGGGGTCAAGGGTACAGCTCAGCGGCAGAGCGCCTGCCTGGCAAGCGGGAGGCCCTGAGTTTGGTTCCCAGCACCAGAAAAAAAAGTCCTTTAAATCTGGATTTTAAAGGGTACCCACAAAGAGTAAGTAACTGCGAGGGTATTTCCAAAATGTATTTAAGTGAACCCTCGTAACCCTGCGAGGCAAGTGTCACCATGCCTGTTTTTCAGATGAGGGGAGTGAGGCAGAGCAGGGACCCAAGGCCCTGTGGGCAGAGGAGGAAACGCCACGGAGTACTGGGACCTTAAACCCACTCTCAAATTAGGTCAGGGTTCTTGTCTCCCGGTGTCAGTCAGCATTCCTATCTTGCCTGCCTTCATCTAACTACAAATACTCAGTTTTGACCATGGCTTGACTTAATTTACTACTAAAACTCCAAAATAAAGTTCTTTCTTTTTGGCTACGACCTTCTTTTCTGCCTTTGTCTGTCCGCTGATTGACTGTTTTTTGAGAAAGGGTCTCATGTAGTTCAGGCTGTCCTTGTACTCCCTGGGGTCTTACTATGTAGGTCTTAGCTATGTAGGCTAGCCTTGAATTTGTAGTACTCTTCCTGCTTCAGCCTCCAGTCACTGAGTCATAAGTGTGCACCACCATGCCCAGTTGAGGCCTATTTTATTTTGGCCCTTATTTGGTTGAAAGGCCAATCTCAAAAACAGGCAATGGTACATAGATTTAGGTACACCACTAAACCTGACCACTGGTTAATTATCTCAGTACCTTGAATACAAAAGGACAGAAGAACGTAAAAGGATAAACAAGCTGGGATGTGGCTCAGCAGCACAGCACCTGCCTGGCAAGCACAAGGTCCTGAGTTCAATTCCTGGTACCAAAACAATAATAAAATAAAAACATGTATCTCCATATAAATGGCCTGACTAATCAGACAGTTCTCTAAGACCAACCTGATGCAAACTGACCATTCTAGATGGGCTCTAGTAAGACACATTTGTCCATAATTGCCCAGATAGGAGTTATTTAAACCACAACTAGGTTTACTTCTATGTACTGAAAATTTCGTAAGAAGAAAATGGTACTGTTTCTATCACTGGTTATGTCAGAAGCCCCCTCTTCTAAGAAATCTACTCAGAGTGACAGGCTTCATGAGGAAATGGGTACCAGCAGCTGGACAGGCTTCTGAGAAAAGCATGATCAAGCCAAATCCTTGCTTTTAAGCAAACACTGAACAGAAACTCACAATAGCTGAACATGTTCTGTGTGCTAGGCCCTAAACTAGGAAGTTCAGAAGGCTCACCAAGGGTCTGCAAAGATTACATGGGTTTATACGTGCCAGATATTCACAGCAGTGCCTAACATGTGGAGAAAGCTCAAGACAATGTCAGCTGTAGTTGTTATTTTACATAATTACCCCAGGAGAACTTCCCCACAGTCCTATGAGGCAGGGAGCATGATCTCCATGTTACAGAGAAGAAACTGAGGTGCGGAGAGATACACACCATGCCCCAAATCACACAACTGTTTCAGAGGTCAAGACTGTGTGTCTAGATACGCCCAGCTCACGAGCCTAGGCTGTTCCAATATACCACGGTAATACTCAGAACGAGCAGCAGCTGGGCTGCTAAGAGCAGGGCCGGGTCAGAAGACGTGTTCAAATCCCAGGTCTATGAATTTCTGTTGTGTGACTTGAGAAACCAAGTTAACTACAATTTACTCATTTATAAAACAGCAATAACAACATGTGCCTCACAAGATTATGCAGAAAGTTAGTAAGTTTTCACATCTTCAAACATCTAATGTAGGGCCAGGAAAATAATAGATACTCAATAAAAAATAAAAACAATGCTATGCTCAGGATAGTATGCCCACTTAAGATGAAGGTAAGCATTTAGGTTATAGTTTCAAATTGTGTCCTATGAGTGCTTCTCTTTGAGAAAGGATCACACTGCCAAAAGTGTTTATTAATTACAACTTTAGGAGAATGAAATTAAAACCATAATTCTCCAGGTGTAGCCATATTTCATTTTAAGCAATATGAATACAGTAGGATATGAACATATACATAAATTGATAAGGCAGGAAACCATTATGCCCAATTCATAGGTCAGAAATGAAGGATCAAATTTAAGTAACTAAACCCGAGGTCATAAAAGATTAAGGCAAGATCAATCATCTGCTTTACAAGATAATTAATAATGGAACCTGCACGTGAAGAGGTGGTCTCAGCATGGAAAGCTGTGTAAGAACTACACCCACTTTTAGAAGCACATCTACCACACAGGGGAAACTTCACCTGAGCACACTTCCTGCAGTTCTCATCATTGAACTATGTGCCGTCTTATAATACAGATAAGCAGGGGCACAAATGGAAAGGAAAATATAAAAATACACGGGGAAAAGGATGCTATATCAGAAGTCAAAATTAAGAAGAGATGAAATGACAGAACCTACTCAGCTAGGTCACTCTTACTTTGAATGCTAAAACCTTACCCCCAAATTTAGGGTTTGTTTCTTTTGAAATAGTCACAATGACAAGGCCAAGACACCATTTAACAAACTTACTTACAGGTTGGAGATATTACAGTATGCAAACAAATCATTGAGGAAATAGAATACTGTCAATATCACCATATGATTTATAAGATCTACAGGGGATGTGTACTTCTTTTTCTAAAATGATGTAAATTTTGGAAAATATTTCTCATTAATAATCTATGAAAGTAACTAAATAAAAAAGCAAGTTTTATTTCCTCAAACATTTCATCTCACATTAAGGAACCCTGCTTAATCAATACCTACCACAGGTACAAATGAACTGATTTAAATCACTGTACTTCTGGTGTACAAATGATCATGCAGGAAGTGGCCCATGGAGGAAGGGTGAGAGTTAGGATTCAAGCCAAAAAGGAGGCAACTAGACATATGTCAGCCAGACGTAAATGACAGGTCATGAGGCATGCATTTGTCAATTTGTGAACCAGGGGTAGTCAACATGTCCACTCTGGGAGGGAACAGTAATGGGCTGTTTGCTGACTAAGTTCAGGAAAGCAGTATTCAGACCCAGGTGGTCTGGTTCTGGAGTTTGTGCTTTTGACTGTGTTAGCTCCTCCACTGCGAAGGCACCTGCTGCCATGGAGTGAAAGCAAACCCACCTTTACCCCAGAATAGGAGTTTGAGAGTCGGACTTTGCTTTGTATCCTCTTTCTACAAAACTTAAGTTTTAAAATACTAGATGGAGGCTATGAGTGTGGCTCAGAGAGAGTGAACTTGGACAGCATGTACAAGGCTCTGGGTTCAAATCCCAGCACTACAAAAACAAAACCAGCCAAACAACAAAGAACGCTGAATGAACATAAGGTCAATTTATAAAGTGTGTTAGAAGTGTCATTAGAACAGCATCACTGGCTCCAACAGGAAACTTGTCAGAAATGGAGTTTCTTGGGTCCCATTCCACTCTACTGCATTAGGTACTCTGGGGGATGATGTCCAGCAATGTGCTTTTAACAGCCTTCCACTAGTATAAAGAATACAGACACAAGGAACCCTGCATACCACCATACAGTTTTTACAACACAACATCCTAACTCCTCTTAAGCCCCTCCCAAATCTCTCCTGGATTCTGTAGTTATCACTGCCTTGTTTTCCTTGATAACATTCTCGTATTTTTGAATCTACAAACAACGTATTATTCATATGGTATTTAACAGGCTATTACACCTTTCTGAATAAGGTTCTTAGGGTAGTTATAGGAGATACATGAGAAATTACCTTTCTTTTACGACAAATGTAAACTGTGTTACAGGTTATTCAGGTTTACTTTAATAGATAATTAGAATAAAAACAAATAGCATGTCTATGTAAACGTGTAGTTATAGTGCATTAGCAGGGATACTTATTTTTATCCCTTCTCTTTGTAGGTGGAGGGAGTTGAGTAACCTAAACAGTCTCTCTGCACTTTGGCTTTCCTGGGTGAAGTGACTTCTTGGCCAGTGCATTTATGAGAAGCCTCAGGCATTACTGTCTCAGTGTTATAGTTCTTCTCTCTTCACGAGATGATCCTACTTTTAGGAAGGGCACACAATCACTGCGCCATCAGGGTCCCCACCAGTGACACTTCTAAAAGGGTTGCTAATGAGTGCTGCCAAAGATGCCTGATTGGACTTTTTCTTTTTAAAAAAACTGAGTTCAGTTTATTATACGATTTACATATATACAATGATCACACTCATCATAGAGAATTTGTACTTGTACATGATATATCTTGATTTGTCTTTTTCCTCCTCCCACATCCGTCCTCTCCCTTCAACCCCTCCTCCCTTCCTTATTTACAAAGTTTTGTTTCCATTTTATCCCACTTTTGTCACTTTTTTTTCCCTTTTTCCCTTCCCTTCCCTAATTCCCCTTCCCTTTTGAACAATTTTTGCCATTTCACCACATCTCTTTGACAATTTGGTTCATATTTACATTTTCAGTTTTTCACACCAGTGAGACGATGCAATATTTACACAGGTGTCCAATTCATTTCACTTAAGAATATGGTCACCAGGTCTACCTATTTAGCAATAAATGTCTCAAGTTTATCCTTTTTATGGCTGAGTAGTACTCCATTATATTAAAAAACCACTTTTTTTACACATTCATTGGCTAATAGGCATTTGGGTTGTTTCAAGATTTAGCTATTACAAACTGTGTTGCAATGAACATGAGTATGCATATAATGCTGTGGAATGATGTTTTTAATTATTTTGGGAAGATTTCAAGAAGGGGAATAGTTGGGTCAAAGGGGAACTCTAGGCCTCATTTTTTAAGAAATCTCTGCGGTGTCCACAGTAGTTGCTCCATTCTGCACACCCACCAACAATGGCGCAGGGCCCTCCCCACCGCCTTATCAGTGTTTGCTGTTGGTTGACATTTTGATCACAGCCATTCTCTCTGGGGTAAGACGGACTCCCACTGTTGTTTTAACTTGCATCTCTTGAAGAACCAGTGATGTTGGACTTATCTCATGTATTTATTAGCCACTTGTTCTTCATCTGAGAAGTGTATGTTCATCTCAGATGCCTATTTCTGGATTGGGTCTTTGAATTTAGGAAATCTTATTTTTTTCAGTTCTTTATATGTTCTAGATATTAGTCCTTTGAGGAGCAATTAGCTAAAAGTTTTCCCACTCCATGGGTTGTCTTTTTATTCTACTGATGTCTTTTGTGGTGCAAAAGCATTTTAATAGCATCCAGATTCCAGTTGTTGATTCTTTGGACCATTTCCCATGCAATCTGGGTTTTGTTCATGAAGTCTTTACCTACACCTATGTCTTCAAGAGTTCTTTCTTCAAGAGTTCTATTTTTTCTTCCAGCAGATTTAGTGTTTTTGCTTTAATATTTAGATCTTTGATCTATTTTGATTTTAATCTAGTACATGGTTATAGGCAAGTGTCTAGCTTAGTCTTTGGAAATGTGGAAAGCTGGTTTTTCCAACACCATTTATTAAAGACTCTATTTTTCAGTGAACATGCTTGGCCCCCTTTGTCAAAGATAAGACAGGCTATGTGTGTTTTTGTATCTTCTATTCTATTCCACTGATCCTCTAGTCTTTTTTTTTTTTTTTGCCAGTACCATGCTGATTTTATCACAGTAGCTTTGCAGTATAATTTCAAGTCAGGGATTGTGATGCCTCCTGCTTTGTTTTTGTTGGCCAGGATTGCCTTTGCTATTCTAGGTCTCTTCTGTTTCCAAATGAATTTTAGGAATGTTTTCTCTAGATCTGTGAGGTATGCTAATGGTATTTTGATTGGCATTGCATTAAATCTGTGTAACAATTCCAGGAGTATGGCCATTTTCATTATGTTGGTTCTTCATATAATCTGCAAATAATGATAATTTAAGTTCTTCTTTTACTATTCTTATTCCTTTCATTTCTCTCTTGTCTAATTGCTCTGGCTAATGTTTCCAGAACTATATTAAATAGAAGTGGTATTAGTGTACATCTTTGCCTTGTTCCTGATTTGTAGAGTGACGGCTTTCAGTTATTGGCCATTATAATGTTGGCTATTGGTTTGTCATAGACGGCATTTGTCAATCAATCTTATATTGTTCTTCTTTGCATCTTCTTATAGCTGTAGAATTGCTTTTTTTCTCGTCCCTTGTTTTTTTTTATTTTTTATTTTAAAGAGAGTAGTAAATGAAAAACAAAAGAGCAATAGCAGCATACCAGCATCACAAACATAAATGAAACAAAGCAAGAACATTAAAAGTGATACAGGGTTTCAAGACAAAATGGTAGGAATTAGCAGTGGTTGTTACATTATATATTGTTATCTTCAACTACATTGTTCAGATTACCAGATGTAAGAACAGAATATTGTTCAAACCATTAAAGAGGATAAAAAATACTTATTAGATAAAACATTAGGGATAATACAGGGTTTCACTAGACAAGATGGTAGGAATTCACCATGGTTGTCCCATTGCATATTGTTGTCTTCAAATCAGTTGCTCAGATTACCAGATACAGGGATGCAAAATTGGTCAGAACATAAAAAATTGTAAGCATTAACTGTTCCTTCCTTGTTATTTTTAAAGAGATCTTTCCTGATCATTAGCTGTGATCCTGTCTTCAAGGTCTAATAGTTTATGTGCACTTTTATTCATGCAGTTTTGCAAATTTTCAATGGAATTCTTAATTTCCTGGATATTTGTTTGAATCTGTTTCATGAATTCCATCTCTCTCCTAGGTTGGGCATTCATGGTTTCCATCGTTTTCCAATGCCCATCTGTTTTTAAAAATCTATGTCTACTCTAGATTTGCTGAGCTAGCCCTTCACTATGGTTGTCATCTCTTTTTTTACCTGAGAGATTGTTTCTGATTATTTCTGTTGCTATCATTTCAGAAATTTCAGGTATGTGGCTTCCATTGTCCTTTATCTCTTTGTCCCCTGTCCTTGTTCTAAGTGGCCTGGATGTCTTGGGTTGCATTTTCCTTCTGTGTCTTGCCGTTTTTTATTTTTAAAATTTTTATTTTGTTTTTGCTTTTTTTGGTACCAGGAATCGAACTCAGGATCTTGCACTTCCCAGGCAGGTGCTTACGCCACTGAGCTATATCCACAGCCCATTATTTTGTTTTTTATGTTGATGCTTTTAAATTTTCATAGTAAATAGCTTTATCCCTAGTATCAAGGCTTCCCTAGGAAATGTTTGTTCTTCAGGGATATCTTCTAAGTATAGGAGGTTCTTGTTTCTTTTTGGCTATCCCAAGATCCTACCTCGCAATTTATTAAGGGTGAGATGTTGGCATTTATTTGCCTCAGTCCACAGTCCTTTGGTATTGGACTATGGTGATGGTTATTACACTTGATCTTCCCAGCGTTGTTATACAATGAGCACAACTAATTACAACAAGTATGCCATCCTAGCTAAAGTAATACAATTAGCAATAACAATAGCATCTAGCACAGCTTAGAAACTAACAAACTGTGGTATCTATTAATTTGGTACTATTAACCACAGGAGCAAGATCTACAGTTATATAACAGAATCTAGCATAAATTGGGATCTATATGCAAAGTGCTTCCCCTTGGTAGAGTGGTCTTACCGTGTGGTGGGGAAACTTAACAGGGGTAGTAGATAACGCAGATAAAATGAAGAAAAATATAATAGAAGCCAGGCTGGAGTACAAAGGGCGATCACTCAAGCTTTGGGAAGCCAGAGAAGACAGCAGAAGAGAATGAAGGAAGGGGTAAGCAAGGGATCGTCAAGGCTAAGCAGGAAGATGGGGGAGAATATTCACCATGAAAATATGGTTAAATCAAGAGAGGTAATTGAGGAAAGGGAGAAAGATGAATAGATCAGAACAAATTCAGGCAAAAGACCTCACAAAGGAAAACAAACCAGAAAAGAAAAAGGAAAAAAATTAAACTATAATAAAAACTATAATTCCTTTGGGGTCCACAGAGAGCCCAAAACTACTGGGTAGCCCTGCCGAGCCTGCAATAAAATTAGTGCTCGATGTGGGGCTGATCTTGGCCTCCAGATGCGGGGGCTGTGGCCAGGCGTCCAGCCAGCATTATCTGTACGTCCGCTGGTGGCCTCCCCACCCTTACCGTGCTTGTCTCTGTGTCTCTCTCCCAGTTGCTGTGCTGCCCTCACACAGGGACAGGGGCTGGCTCCCAGTTCCATGTATGACAAGCTCCTGCTGGTCCTTGCCAGCCTCCTGTGCTCCTCTTCCACTGGTGTCTCTGTTTTCTCAGGTCGCTTGTTGCAGGGTTGGGAGGGCTGCTGTGGGCTGACCTTCTGCTCCGGTAGGTGCCATCCAAGGCTGCTCAGTCTGAATTCTATCTCCTTTCTCGAGGGAGGACTGTTACCCTCCTCCTCGTTGTGTGTGGGGGCAGTGCTCTTTAAGCCGCACATCCCTCCAGCTACGGGGAGCAGGGCAGGAGCGGCTGTGCTGCCCCACTCTGTGCTTTCACCAGTGCCTCTGCTACCACCACTGTAGCCTGCAACCTCTTGTTTCTGGGAGAGGTGGAGTCGGGTGCTATAGGGTGACTTTCTGTTCCTGCCACCAATATGGGGACAGCCCCAGGCTGCCCAGTCCTGCTGTGCAACACTGTTTAAGTCCCGTATCCCTCTAGCCACTGGTCACATGGAGGGGGGCCTGCTCTTCCACTCCATGCTTTCGCTGGTGCCTCCACTGCCACCACCATCTGCCTCCACTATAGTCGGCTGACTGAGTTTTCTCTTCCCAGCTCAAGCTGAATTTGCTCAATGTTCTTTTAGGCCAAGTGTTAGGAATATTCCTCCAGGATAGGAGTGTAGGCCCTGCATTTAATAGGTAGCAAATAGTCCTACTTTGCAGAGATCCAGCAACTGGACTGGTCTTGTTGGGGACTCTAGGGCCAAAGGAGGGCTGGTGTCACCCGCTATGCTTGTGCCTGTCCTCAGAGGCCACTTTGTTGGTGTGGGTGTATATTCTCTCCATCAACCCCTGGGGCTACTAACAGAATACACTCATTTCTCATCTTTTCCCGTATACTTTGCGAGACAAAGTATTACTGCACAATCTAGTCTGGCCTTACAGTTACTAAGTATCCCAGGTTGGCCTCAGACTCAGAGACTCTTCTGCTTCCTGAATGCTGAGATTACATTTATGTGGTACACCCAGCTTATTTTCTTAATCATTGTCATGACATTTGTTTGTATTTGATAATTATACTTAGCCTGTTTATTTTTAATCTTTTTGTGTTTCTTATAGTCTTCGTGAATTTCTTATTAATACATTGATAGATTTTGCTTTTTGACACTTTTGTCAATTTTTATCTTCCAGGATTCTTTTCATGTTATACTTGTTATAACTGATAGGAATAAAATTTCTTCTGTGTTTTGCTCTATCTAGGCTTGCTTTTTTAAGTGTTCTTTCACAGCATCTTTTGAACTGTGTAGTCTGTTCATGCACCACTGTGACAAATGATTCTGTATTTGTGTCTATTAGAGGTTACCTACAGGTTAGCAATATTTAAATTTTTATGAAGAGAAATATTGATGTTCTCTTTAAATCTATTTGTTGGTTAATAAAAAACCTATATTAACTTATATTATTGGTTAATAAAAAATACAACTCAACCATAATAAAAACAAAATGCTGACTAAAACTAGTAGTAACACTTTAAAATAACATTCTATAAAGCTTACAATATGGCTTTCTCCTAGCATTTATTATTATTGCTGTTTATGAATCATTACAGGTTAGATAACTGTTAATTTTTAAAATTATTTTTAAAACTGATATGTAAATATAAATTATTTAGATAGTGGGTACCATGTACTGTTTCAATACATGCATGCACTGCATATTTTTAAAATAAGATTGAACATATCTATATCTTCAAACATTTATCTTTTTATGGTAAAAGATGTTTTATGCAAACAGCACAGTAAATACAGATTAAAAATCTCTAGTAGTTACACAAAAAACAAAGAGAAATGAATCAAAGCATACTACCACAAAAATTCAACCATAAATCAAAGGAAGATAGCAAGGCAGTTTCTGTCTTTACAAATTCAAGAAAGCTGAAATCATATGAAGAGTCTTTTCTGACAACAATGGTATGAACCTAGAATTCAATAATGAAGAAAATTAAAAATTCACAAATATGTGAGAATTAACATTCTTTTAAACAACTAGTGAGTAGATAAAGGAAGCAAAAAGAAAATAAAAGCCAGGCATTTTGACGTCTCACGTGTAGTCCTAGCTAGTACGGAGGCTGAGAGAGGGTTACTTGAGCCCAGTAAGTTGAGGTCAGCCTGGTCAATATAGTGAGACCCCATACAAAACAAAAAGAAAAAGAAAATTTTCAGGAGAAACATAGGGATAAAGATGTTTCACATTAGTCTTGGCAATAAACTTTTAAATATATCAAATGCACAGGCAATAAAAGCAAAAATAAATTACATCAAACTCAATCTTCTGCACAGCCAAGGAAGTAATCAGCAAAATGAAAAGTTAGCTATGGGTCACAAACTATGTATTTGATAAGGGGTTAACATCTAAGATATATAGGGAATTCATCATATAACTTAGCAGCAGAAAAACAAATAAGCCTATTAAAAATGGACAAAAACTAGGTGTAATGGCATAAGCCTACAAATCCAGCTATTCTAGAGCCTGATGCAGGGAGATCATACAGTAGAAGCCAACCTGGGCAACTAAACAAAACTCTGTCTCAAAAACAAAACAAAAGAAAAAGCTAGAGTGGGCAAGGAGCCTCCTACACTGTTGTCAGGAAAGTAAACTAGTACAGCCAGGGTGGAAATCTGTACTGAGATTCCTCAAAACACAAAAACTACAAATCCTCCTTCTAGGTATCCACCGGAAAGAGTTAAAGACGTTACATTGTAGCGATACATTCATACTCAAGTTTATAGTAGCAAAACACATAATAGTTATTGGAAGCGGCCTACAGATGAACTGACACAGAAAATGTGTTTATACACAATGGAATACTACTCTGCCATAAAGAGTAAAGTTAAGTCACTTGCAAGAAAACAGATGAACCTTGAGATCAGTGTTAAGTAAAATGAATCAGACACACAAGTTTAAATATCACATAGTTTCTCTTACATGAGTGAGAGATTTAAGAGCAAAATAACAGACAGATAATAGGAAAGAGGAAGATAGACCTTTTGTGAAGGGTAAGTTGAGCAAGAGACAGGAGGGTTGAAGGAGGGACGGGAAGGGGATGTAAAAACATGTTATATAACAGCCATTGTTGAATCTCTACTATCTTGATTAGTGAAACTATATCGTTTCTAATGTTTTTTAAAATTACTTTTTATTCTCTTTAACTGTTTGATCAATCTTGCATTCTTACATCTGGTAATCTGAGCAACTTTGTTGAAGATGACAATACGTAATACAACAACCATTGTTAACTGCCTATCACCTTGTTTTGAAATTCTGTATTGTTTTTATTGCTCTTGTGTTGTTTTGTTTCTGCCTTGATTGCTATTATCTTGTTTTCTTTTCTCTTTAAAATAAAAATTAAAAAATAAAAATGTGTTACATATGTGTACCACCTCCCCATGATGACTGCAATCATTATGTACTGCAAACATGTACTAATAAAAATAGTTTTTAAAAAACTAGCCTGATGGAAGTAAAAGTAATGTATGGAAAATATGTCAGTTGGCTCATAAATTAGCTCTAGTAATAAAGCATATGATAAATTTGAATATGTTTTCACAAATTACGACAGTGGAGAATAAGCAATATATCTTGATTACTTTTCTCTTGTTGTTGAGACAAAATGCCCAACATCCAAATTAAAGAGGGAAAGGTTTATTTTGTCCACAGTCTGTGGAGGTTTCAGTACATACTTGGTTGGCTCCAGGCACAGTGGCACATGGCAGAGGGCAACAGTTCATGGTAGAGGAAGACAGCAAAGCAACAAGAACAGAAAGGGAAGAGCAGGAACAGCAGCCTCTTTCCCTCCCTTATATTGTGTGCAGGCTGCCCACCCCAGGGCGGGTGTAGCACTCACACCCATAATCCCAGCATTGGACCATGGATCAGTCACAAACTCCAGAAGCTGCCCCATGACTGCATGAGACTTTGGGGGGACATCCAGACACAAACCATAACACAATATTTCTCAGTTTTACACATGTGATTGATCACATAACTTGTAGTACATATTTTACATGATGTGATATATTTTGACCAAAATGAAAATTTAGTATCGTGAATATAACTTAATAAGTGATATTATAAATCAACATTCTAAGTATTGGTTTATATGTTAAGTATTTATTTATCTATTTCATTAAGATTGGCCTAAAAATGTTTATTTGGACTTTTTCTTGTGAAATTAGGCAGTGGTAATCACATACGCAGAGTAATCTTGTATTTGATCACATGCATTCTTTGTAAATACCCATTCCTTCCCGGTGTTGGGAAGAGTAATCCTGTATTTAATCACATACATTCTTTATAAATACTCATTCCTTCCCAGTGTTGGCTCCACAGACTGCATGCCCTGTGCATTTGTAACTCTTTGTCTCTCTAGCCAACAAAAAACATTTGATATCTACATCACATAGTGATTATATATTTGTGCACACAGTGAAATGCAAATAGTGATTATTTATGAATTTTAAAGCTTTTGACTCATTAGGAAGCAACCTAGTTTTCATGTCTTACATTTCATCTTTTCTTAAATTTTTTGTGTAAAATTAATTTTACTGGTACTCTGTTGGTATATATAATGATCACAATCATCACAGGGAATTTGTACATGTACGTAACGTATCTTGCTTCTTTCTTCCCATTCCTTCCCCCTCCTTTCAACCTTTCTTCCTGTCCTTATTTACAAAAGCTTTTACCCCGTGTGTTCCTTCTGTTCTCTGTTTCCTTTTCCCTTCCGTCCCTTTCTCCTCCCTGCCCTTGCTCCTCTCCCCATTTGCACACTGTCTTCCTGCCTCCCAGTACCCATCTATCTTGGTCCTTATTATCAGGCCTTTAATTCTTGCTGCAGCCTCCTTAAAATGATGTGGTGTCTTACCACACACGTGGTATTCAACGACAGTATAAAGCAGAGTGGCAGTCTTATCAGAGATACGAGTTTGAATTTTCTCTGGTTGAGACTGACTGTGAATAATGCCAAAATTTTTTTGAGAATGTCAACAACTAATGAGATATTTTGCCAATTTATTGAGTAAAATTGTGTAAAAGGCTTTTTTATTCTTGCAAAATTCTGCCCTAGAAAAGGTTAAAGCACTACCAATGACAAGTAAACCCTTCGAAGTTCCACTTTAATCTGTAAAACATATTCTTTAAAATTTATTGGAAAACACTGTTTCTTCTGAGGGCTGGATTCATCATATCACTGTGCATTTAAATTGCTAATCTTAGCTTGATGAAAGATGTGGACTACAGGAAGCTAGCACTCACAACCACTTTGAGATATGTGTCCAATCCAACAGGTATGGTGATTATGTGAGGAGACAGGAGAACCCCAGCAAATTGCTGGTTTGCAACTTAAATGAAACTACTGTTCTCTGAAAAAAGAGACTGAAGAGGACATCAGGAAATTGAAAGATGTGCCTTGCCCTGGGATAAGCAGAACCAAATATATCCCCCAAACTGCACATTCAGTTCAGTCCCAATCAAAATACCAACAGCATACTTCACAGATCTAGAAAAACACAATCCTAAAATACACATGGAACCAGAAGAGAACAAACAGCAAAAGCAATCTTGGACAGTAAGAGCAGAGCAGGAAGAATCACAACTCCTGACTGGAAACTATACTACAAAGCAACAGTGACTAAAAACAGTATGGTATTGGAACCAAAACAGGAATGTGGATCAACAGAGCAGAATACAGCACATAGAAACATCCCTAGACACATTCAACTATATGACACTTCACATATGGACCAAAAGCATGTGTTGCAGGAAAGATAGGCTAGTCAACAAATGGTGCTATGAAACCTGTATAAGACTAAAACTGGATCCATATCTCTCATCATGTACTAAAATAAAATGGATTAAAGATATAAACATTAAAACAAAAATGTATCCTACTTGAAGATAAAATGGGTAAAACACTCATAGGTGTCATAGGTGTAAGAAAGGGTTTCCTGAATAGAACTGCAATTACACAAGAAATAACAGAAAAAGTCAACAAATGTGATTACATCAAATTGAAAACCTTCTCCGGAGCAAATGAATCAATCAGTAGGGCGAAGAGACAACATACAGAATGGGAAAAAATTTTGACAGCTATTCTCCAGAGGACTAATACCTAGAACATATGAAGAACTAAAAAAAGTTAAAATAAAAGACTCAATCAATTTGTGTCTCTCACATGAATGTTGCAACTCTTTTCATATATTTATTTGCTGTTTATACTTCTACAACTGAGAAGTATATATCCATTTCAGATGCCCATTTTTGGATTGCGTCTTTAAATTTGGGGGGTATAGTTTTTTGAGTTCTTTATATATTCTAAGTATTAGTCCTTGGTCTGAGGAACAGCTGGCAAAAATTTTTTCCTACTCTATAGGTTGTGCCTTCACTCTGCTGGTGATTTCTTTTGCTGTGGAAAAGCTTTTTAATAAGAAGAGATACTAATTGCTGATTCTTTGTAATATTTCCAATGTGATTGTTTTCTGCATAAAGTCTTAACCTACACATATGCCTTTAACAGTTTTACCTATTCTGTCTTCCAAAAGATTTCATGTTTTTATTTTAATATTTATATCTTCGATCCACTTACATTTTAATTCAGAGCACAGTGAGAGACATGGATCTAGTTTTAGTCTTCAGTATGTGGAAAGCCAGTTTTTCCAGTACTAATTATTAAAGAGGTTATCTTTCTTTTGCAGTGAAAATGTTCAGGCCCTTTGTCAAAGATAAGGTGTAGTGTGTTTGGAGTTGTTTAAATATCTTTTAATCTGTTCCATTGATCCTCGGGTCTGTTTTTGTCCAGAACCATGCCGTTTTTGATCAAAGTAGCTTTGTAGCACTTTTTTTGGTCTTTTTTTTTGGAGACAGGATCTCGCTATGCAGTTCAGGCTGGTCTTGAGCTCACTTTCTGGCCCAGGCTGGTCTTGAACTTGCAATGATCCTCCTGCCTCAGCCTTCCGAGTGCTGGGATTATAGCGTGCACCATGATGCCCAGCTGTAGTACAATTTCAACTCAGGAATTGTGATGCCTCCTGCCTTGCCTTTTTTGTGCAGAATTGTTTTTGCTACTCTAGGTCTCTTCCAGTTCCAGATGAATTTTAGGATTGTTTTCTCTAATTCTACGAGGTAAGCTATGGGTATTTAGATGAGGATTGTATTAAATCTGTACAACAATTTCAGGAGTATGGCCATTTTCATTATGTTGGTTTTTTTATACCCAAGAGTAAGGGATATCTTTCCATTTCCTAATATCCTCTTCCATCTCCTTTTTTATACAGGGGAATACTACTCATCCATAAAGAAGGGTAAACTTGAGACATTTCTAGGTAAGTGGATGCACCCCGAGACCATACTCGTAAGTGAAATAAATAGACACACATATGTAAATATCACATTGTTTCTCTGGTGTAAGAAACCAAAGGTATAAATAAGGACTACAGTGTATAACAGATATTGTGAAATAGTAAAAAAATATTCAAAAGTGGGGGGAGGAGGAAGGATGGGGGAAGAAAAACAATGAGAAAAGAAGGAAATATGGGAACAAAGCTTTTATAAATAAGGAGTCTTGGCACTAAGTAAGATGAATCAGAAGAAAGATTATCAAAGCTTGAAGGTAAGATGGATGTAACTGAACACTGAGACAGAAATAAGGAGATTAAGAGAGCTTTTGAATGACTCTAAAAGAATGAATTTAAGATTCATTGGTCTCGAGGAGGGTGAGAAATACAGGCTAATTACACAGCAAATTTATTCACTAAAAATATCGCATAAAATCTCCTAAATCTGCAGGTTGAGATGGATACTCAGGTAATGGAAGCATTTAGAACCCTAAATAGACTTGGCCAGAAAAAAACCTTTCTATTACATATATAGTAAAATTGCTAAAAACTCATAACAAAGAATGGATATTCAAAGCAATTAGAGAAACACCAAATCACAACCACAAGACCCAGGAAAATAATTCATCTCACTAGGGAAAATAGATAAAAGTTAAGAGCAGATAGAGAGGGGAAGAAGATATAAAAAGATTTCAGATGTGTTATATATATAATAATACTTTGGTTCAGGATATAGATAAACCCAGGAGTACAGTTATTATCACAGGGAAGATGACTGATTGAGTGGTAGGGCAACGGAGATGAGGGAGGAGAAAAACTGAATGATCAAAAGGGCCATCATCTGTGTAACTGAGTAACAAAGATGAAGGTAACATTATGTAGGACAGCATCCAGAGCTAATTCCCATCTATGTTCTCTATAATTCTGTATTTCCTCAGTCGTTTTTGTATTAGCAGAAGTGAAGATAACTTTATATTATACAGCATCTAGTGCACATTCCCTACTATCTTATCTACAATTTGGTTTTTCCTTTAATGTTTTTGTGTTAACTAATGTGAAGATAACTATGTAATACAACATCCAGTTCTAATTCCCTACTATATTCTGTATAACTTTGTATTTTCTGTATTGTTTATGGCTTTTCTGGTTCATATGTCTCCATTCTTTTGTCTTTAAAATAAAAAAAAAAGAAAAAAAATAATACCTTGGTTCAACAATGCTTATGTTTGCAAACAATTCAGTTCATGAATAGGAGCATTTAGCAAAATTTTACCATTTGCAGCTGATGAACACAAGTGTGGCTCCTTTCCCCACACAAACATGAATGCGGTCATCTTTCCCAAAACTGTGGAACAAATTAAGCTCCTGAACTGAGACAACACTGTATTTACCAACTTCTCATGATGAATATAATCAGTTACATTGATAATATACTAATAAAAATTAATTTTTTTAAAAAAGCACTCAAGCACTAAAAAAACCTCAACAAAATGACAGAAAATTGTACATATCTTTCTAGAATAACATTTAATATAGATAGTCTTAATTCTCTAATTAAAATACAGACTGGCAGATTGGACCAAGAAACAAAAAATTACGTGTTGCCTGCAACATAAATGTACAAAGACATTCACAGATTGCAAGTGAAAAGATGGAAAATGATATTCTCACTAGCTAGAGTCTGAAGTCAAGCAGAAATAGCTAAATTTATATCCAGAAAAATAGAATACAGTCTTAGACAAACTTGCCAAAAGAAACAGAGAAGACTCAAAGTAATAGAGCTGAAAAAGATGAAATTTTAAAAGATAACACTGAGATCCAAAGGATCAGAAACTATTTTGAAAATTTATATTCCAATAATTTTGAAAATCCAAAAGAAATGCAGAAGTTCATTTCTAGATACATATAACCTACCACAAATGAACCAAGAAGATATTTTAAAAATCTAAACAGATCAGTAACAAGAATTTATATCGAAATAGTAATGAAAATTCTCCCAACTAAGGGAAAAGCATGCCAAGCGGATTTACTACTGAATTTAAACATATATGTAAAGAACAACTAACACCAACACACCTACACTTTTCCATGTAATCAAAAGGGAAGGAATGCTTTCAAACTCATTGTATAAAGCCAGCATTATTATTCTGAGAGCAAAACCCAGACTCAACCAAAAAGAGAATTAGAAACTAATATTCTTCAATAAGATTTGTGGGTGTATGTAAGTAGAGATGGAACCCAGGGGTCTCTACTGTTGAACTACAGCCCTATTCCCTTTTATTTTGAGACATAGTATCATTAAGTTGTCTGGGTGGGACTCCCAAAGTGCCGGGATCAAAGACGTGCTATCATGCCAAAATCTCAGCTACTATTCAACAACACATTTAAAAGAACATACATCATGACCAAGTTGGTGTCACTCTATGGGTGCAAGGATGATTAAACATATATACCCTCTGCACTACATAAATAGAATCAAGGGTCAAAACTACATGAATATCTCAACAGGAGCAGGAAGCTTTTGACAAAATTCTGCACCTTTTCATGATATAAAACCTACAGGAAATAGGTATAGAAGGGTATTTCCTCAAATTGACAGGAAGGGGGATATGGGTGTTCTACAAGTCCTGTTCAATACTTGAAATTTTAGCCAGGGCAATTAGGCAAGGAAAAGAAATAGAAAGTACAAAAAAGGACAGGAAGAAGTATGAACTACATCTTTTTGTAGATTATATGATTCTTTACACAGAAGGCTCTAAGAACTCCAACAGAAGGCTCTAGATATAACAAACAAATTCACCAAGTGTCAAGATACAAAATCAAAACACAAAAATCAATAGCTCTCCTACAATGCCAATAATAAACCTGCCATGAAAGAAATCAGGAAACAATACCATTCACAATAACTTTAAAAAAAATACCCAGGAAACAACGTAATCAAGAAGGTCAAAGACCTATAAAATGAAAAGTATAAGACAACCATGAAAGGAATTGAAGAATTATGGAAATGGAAAGGTCCCCCTTGTTTGCCGATTGGCAGAAATAATATTCTTAAAATGGCCTCATTACCAAACTCCATCTACAGATTGACTGAATTCTGATTAAAATATTAAAAATATTCTTCACAGAAGTGAAAAAAAAATTCTAATATTCATGTGGGAGCACAACAGTTCCAGCGAAGCTAAAATACTGCTGGACAAAAGAGCAGTGCTGGAGTCATTACAATACCAGATTTCCAGTTATACTACAAGGCTACTGCAACAAAACCAGTACGGTACTGGCACAAAAGCGGACATATACATCACTGGACTGGAAAATAGAGAACAAACTCAAGAACATATGGCCACCTGATCTTTAACAAAGCAGCCAAACAATGCTTGAGAAAAAAGTAGCCTCTTTAATAAGTAGTGCTGGGAAAATGAGATAACCAAATGCAGAAGACTGAAACTGGATCCTTCTCTCTTTCCTGGTACTAAAATCAAACAGAAATGGATCAAAGTCCATGATTGTTAATTGTGATATGTCAACTTCACTTGAGTAAGTGAAGTTGACTCCCTAGCAGATTAGTAAAGTTCTCAGTGTGTCGGTAGATGACTGGCCCGTAGGTCAGTAAACTGAAGGAGGAAGACCCACCCTGGATGTGGGTAGCACCAATCAATAGGCTTGTAGCCTGCATAGAATAAAAAAAGGAAATAAGGAAAATGCTTTTGGATATTTCTCTCCAGTTTCTTCAGCCTTCCAGTACAGACTACTAATCCTAGAAGAATCTCATACTGTACAAAATAAATTTCATGAACATACATTTGCAAGCCTGTGTGAAAGTCTGTTTTAGCAATTTCAAGTGGAAAAATTATCCTACTTAAGTCTATTAAGTCTGAAAGAAATTTTCAAAACCCTATCTTTTCTATAAACACATTATTTTTTTGGTCTTTTTAGACCTGACATATTAGACATCGTCCATATGAGGAAGCTAAGCAAATACATGAATGCTATTTCTTGCAGTGACACATTTGTACTGAAAGCTTGCAATGCAGACTCTTTCACCTTTTAACACAAACTTCTATTAGTGACTGTGCAGTAAGCTTCCAACCTGCAACTGTTACTAGATCTTTTGGTTCCCCAGCATGCAGACAGTCCTTTTGGTTTCCTCTGCCTCTGATCCTGCACGTGGCCACTGTGACCCTCCCACTTTTGATCTTGCAGGTCTACCTAAGAAATCCCTTTATATAACTATGCATATATTTTATATTGATTCTGTTCCTGTTCTAACTATGACCTAGAACATAAAACTGAAAACTCTGAAACTTCTGGGAGAAAACATAGGAAACACCTGAAGTTGTAGATAGAAAGATTTCCTGACTAGCATCCCAACAGCACAGTAAATAATATAGAAACCCAATAATGGTACTACATCAGTTAAGAAAGCTTCTGCACAGCAAAGGAAACAACCTAGGGGATGGGACAAAATCTGTGCTAGCCACTCTACCGATAGATGATTAATTTCTAAAATACACAAAAACTCAAAAACAACACCAAAAGTGCCCCCCCCAAACCAACCCAAGAACCAAATCAAAACATGGGCAAAAGAACTGAATATAGACACTTCTCAGAAGTGAAAATAGATCTGAGATCCTCCCACAGAGGGCTGGGTAAAGGAAATGTGGCATATAGACAACGTTGTCTTATTTAGTCATAAAAAGAACAAAATCATGTCATCTGCAGGAAAATGGAGATATCATATTAAGTGAAGTACACCAGCCTCAAAAAAGCATGTTAACCTACAAATACATTTAAGTAAATGAGAGGTAACAGAAAAATAGAAGGTGTAGTAATACAGCTGGGAAAAGGAATTGAGGGAGAGGGAGAAAAGGAAGAGAATGAGTATCAGGAATGAAAACAATGTAAATATCTTAGATATATGTACCAAAATACCAAAGTGTTTTTGTTCTCTATTATTAATATGCACCAAGAAAAAATTATTAATCCTAGAATAATCTCATATTATATAAAATACATTTTATAAACATTTTCAAGTGAAAAAGTTATCCTACATTTAAGCCTGTTTGTACTTGAAAAGTTTCAAAAATCCATGTTTTTTGTGAACATCTTTTTATCTCTTTTGGCTTTTTAGAAATGATATATTAGACATGGCCTATAGGAAGGAGCTAAGAAAATACTATACATGAAGCCTGTTTCTTGCGAAGTGATACATTTGTACTGAAAGATTTTGTTTTTGAAGCAATTTGGCAAATTAACCCTGACAGCATTATTTTGGGAAGGACGTTGTGCAAGCCTCCATCTGCACTGAGGATTTGCACTGAAGCAAGGCACAGTACTGATACATGCAAAAATGTATGATTTTAGAACAATATCCATACACTCCTTGCCCTTGGGAGGAGTCCACTGGAGTGAGACAATGTCAAGGAGTCGATTTCTGTTTAGTACCTTCAAAGGGAAGAAGCCATATAAAGAAGTAGGCTCCACTGCCCATCAATGAACAAACTTGGTATATGAAGAAAGTTGGGGACTGCTGAATGGAAATGACAAAATGGCCAAATTTTTATATGTAAGTCACTTCAAAAGAAGATCCTTACCCATAAGGACACAGCTCCAAACAAAACAGAGCTGAAGCAAAAATAGGTAATGAGATATCTGGGCTTTTATTTTGAAATTAATCAGATGAAGCGGATTATATAAAGTCCAAATTAAATGAAATTGTGAATTAAGTTTCAAGTCTGAGTTAGGTAGAATGTATAATGCAGAAAAATCTCCATATAACATCATGTTGAAGATACAACAACGTGATGGACATTTTTTTTTACTTAATTTGGAAAAACAATATGGGTTAAACAAAAAGAAAACAGATTTTAAAGAAATTATCAGAAATATTTTTGTTCTAAAATCTCACTAAATTCACCAGTTAATTTTTTATCACTATTATTTCAACTAAATATTAGCAAGGATAAAACATATCTCTGAATTCTTTTTCTTTTTTAAAACTCCATTTTTTCTATTGTTTAACATGGTCAGGTGGACATGGGCTGCTTCTAAAAAGGCTGACAGACACTGCTAATGCCATTCCTAGTTCTGTAGCAGCAGAAGAAAAGAATGAGTTCTTAGCTCCTTGGGAAAAAACTAGCTTTTCTTCAGCAAGGTAACTTGAGTCATGATGATTCTTTGACTCAGTCTCCATTTTCGGCTAGTCAGTTACAGTAAGTGGTAGGCAAGTATTAAACACAGAAGATCAATAGCCAAGACACATGAGACAGATTTTCTGAAACATAGAATAAGGTTGGTTCATTCTGGAGGGGAAATAAATATTCTAGAGAGAGAAGATTCTCTTTAGGAACTGAATTTTAGACTAAAGTGAACAGACTGACTTTAGAAGACTCCAAATTCAGCTGTTTCAGAAGCACTTATGAAAATTATTAAAAAGTAACGATGCCTGAACCCTACCTCAGAGCTTTGATCAAAATTTCTGCATTTTCAAAAACCTCATTTTATATCCTGTTGTTTAGAGTTTACAAGGGTTGAAAACTGCTGTTCTCAGAGAAGTTCTGGGACGTTTTATACTTCAGATTACTAACATTCCTGATGTCCATTACTCACGTGTAAACCTTAAGAACAAAATCTTTTTCTTCCTTTAACTCAGTGAGCGACTGCAGGACATCCAAGATGCTTAGGACTGCACAGCCATATGGTCGCCTGTAGTGCAGGTGAGCAGGTCCCTTCTTGGAGTCATTCAGGAGCATCCGCCCTTGAACGCAGTAGAGAACACCAGTCAGATTGAGAACTCCATGTTTCTCTCAAGCATCTCCTGATTTTGTTATAGTAATCTAAGAGATCCTCTAAGCTATAAGACTAAACAGCTGATGGAAGTCATCCAGGGATATTTATGTGGAGTAACATCAAATAAACCTGCATCAAGGTTCCTCTGTACTACACACAGTCAGCCGTCCTTACCATCTTTTTTTTTTTTTCTGAGACAAGGTCTCACTGTGTAGTTCAGGCTGGCCTTGGACTCTGTATAGCCCAGGCTGGCCTCAAACTCATGGTGATCCTCCTGCCTCAGCTTCCTGAGTGCTGGGATTACAGGCATGCACCACCATGTCCAGTTCTTATAATCTATTTCTAAATCAGTATCAGTCTATTTATTAATCACATGAAAATAAAAGAGTAACCATGAATTTTCTAGAAAAATCATTTTGCTTATGGATTTATATTTATAAATATATGTATTATATATAGTAATATTTATAACTATAATATAGTTATATTTAAGGACAGAAAGTTCAGTACTTTTAGTTGTTCAGTAAAACCTATGCACAGATAAGGAGAATACTGTATTCTTCCAACCAAATTCTGTACCAAGGGCATTCCAGAGCCACCACAGGAGTGAAAGCAGTCTCAGGACATGGATGGAAGAGCACTTACTTCTCCCATTTACCAAGGCTATACCAGCAGTTCTGCCTACTACCAAGGCAGAACTTGCAAATGCTGGGGCCTCAACAAATGCTTTTTAAATAAAACAAAAGTTGTTTTATTGGTGAGGAATTAAAAGTATCCTTTGACAAAAATGTACATACTTTGCCATAACTCAAACTGTGAAGGGAAACTTGGTTAGTCATACGCCCAAAGTTATGTTCTGAACTTAAAATGAGGTATACATATCAACAATGGAACAGTGAATATCACTTTTTTTCATGTCATTTGGGATCAAAATGAGATGCTATCCATCTTAGGCAGAGATGACAATAACTAATTTTGTGGAAAATTAAATAGATACTTAATTTTAGACATAAACTACTGAAAAGGGCATGTGCCACCTATTAAACTGGCACCCCTGGTAATGTGCTGTAAGATCTCTCAGAGGAAGGAGGTACAGAGGCAAGACACCATCATTTCACAAAACCAGACCACTTAAAAAGTTTGCATCCTAAAGCAAATAGGAAGCAGAGGGCTTCAAGTAAGAAAATAAAATTCAATGCCAAATCCAGCTTATGGTAGAGATCTAAAAAAAAAAGAAAAAAAAGGCTGGACTCTAATCCTGAGACTGGAAAAGATCGGAGGAGAAAACACGGTGTAGAGATACTTATCCCAGTTGGGCCAGACTTAGTCATGCAAATGGATAAAGGTGGACAGTACCTATCCGGATGACATGGGCAACTATGTATAAATCCCTCTTCATGTCTTTGCTGCTCAGATCCTATGAAAAGAAAAAAAAAAGTCAATTCAGACAAACAATACATAGAAAATAATTTTATTTTGAACTTTACAGTGGTTTTCTTGTCATATATATTACACTTGAGAGGCAAATTACAGTACACAACAGCTTTTAATGTTTATAGCATTTATTCAGTGAAAGTCTAGATACTACAGGCCTTTAGAAGTTCATTTTATTGACAATATTTTTCCAGCTCTTATTTTGACCAAATCCAAATACCTATAAAAGTCTGTACATTGGAACTCTTTCTATTACTTTAACCCATGTTTATTCTATCATCATATGAAACATTTTATGACAAAATAAGTATTAACTTCAGAAAAAAGAGAAAACAACAAAAGTTCTTTACACAGAAACACTAAAAGCTTTTGCCTACTAATTTTCATTTATTCTGCTGTACACAAATGATTATTACATACTAGGCATGTTCCCTTCATAAGAGATTAATTTGGTCTTGATAATTACACCTACATTTTTAAATTTAGGCATTTATCATTTGCACTAAATTATAAAGTTCTAAATAACTTTATTGTAATCATCTATGGGCTTCATTTAAATAAGAAAATCTGATACAGAATTAGAAAGTTTTAAACCAAAGAGTTACAAAAATTATTCTTATATATAAGTATTCATGTGTCAAATACCTTTTAAAATAAAATGGCTAAGTATGATGGAACATGCCTGGAATCTCAGCTACTCAGCAGACAGGCAGAAGGACTGCGAGTTTGAGGACAGCCTGGATAATACAGTGAGATTCTGTCTCTAAAATAAAATGTTCATTCACTTATATTTTACTTAGTGTATTACAATTGAAGTAATATGACTTTTTTACTATATATTGTTTCAGATTGTCTTACCAAGTCATTAACTCGCTGCTCACTCCCAGCCGTTACTAGAATCTAGTGACTATTGACGGGGTAACCTTTGTCCTTAAGGGGACAGGCCCCCACAATTTCCCCTCTGCTTCTAGGAAACGGCCCTTTAGTTCCATTTCTTTCCATCTTTCATCTTTTGGTTAATCCTAGATGCTTATCTCTCCTCAATAAAGCGGGAGAAGGGGGCAATCATGACTTGGAATGAGATTAGAGATTCGGAGTCACCAGATCTCTTAATCTTATACACATTTAGAGGATTAGCACTAATGTGATGAGGCAAGTAAGGCAACTAAGGCGCAGGAGGCAAGGGAGCCCCCGGGTGCTGCGCTTTGCTTGCTCTACCCTGTTCCGGTCTTGCCCTGTTAGATGACCCTGAACGCATAAAAGAAAAAAAAGGAATTAAAAAGTAATTATAATGGTGAAACTAAAGCTCTTCAATTCTAAAGTTATAATGGTTTCCCAAGTTCTTACAAAAATCAAATATGCTTACAATGAAATCAGTTACAGAAACTTAATTGGTATCTCTAGAATCACAAAGATACAGTTTTACATGAAAGCAGTCTTCATATAGAGGAAAAGATGTTTTGGGCTCCGTTTCACTAATTACTTTTTAAAACTGGAATCTAAAATTATATTCTCAAGCTAGCACTCCTTTTATATTTATTAACATGGCTGCTAAATAATAATAAATTTCTATTTAAAAATTTCTATTTAAAATTTCTATTTAAAAATTTCTATTCTAACTTGAAAAACAAGTTATAATTTTATGGACTTTTAGATTTAAAATATATCTATTACTGAGGTATATAGGAAGACTTGAAACATTTCAAAATGAAAGTTTCTTCTACATACACTGTATCAATCCAAATCATCACATGACTAATCAAATTATCAACTTCAATAGACCTAGACAATTCAAGCCAGTTACTAAAGATTACCAAACATTAATCTGGGAGGGAGCACACAAGAACAGCGGACTTTTCCCTTGACTCTGGCTGAGTGGACAAAAAGATGAAGCCTTAAGTATAATTTATGCTATTTTTCAGGTGGGAAGGTAGGGATTCCTGGCTATCTTATCTTTATCTTATATGTGGTGCTCAGAAGTCTCTGTGACATTTGCTTGAGATCAGTAAAAATAAAACCACAATAATTAATGCAAGAAAGAAATTTAAGTAAAATTGTTTGTGGGTTCCACATAATTTCAATGTAAATCTATCTTATTAAATGTAAGTGCATGATGAAACACAGATATCAAAGGGTTATCAAACACATACTTCTCAAGACTAAGCACTAAATGTGGCTATTCATATTAAAACACTAGAATCTGTAGCCAAGGTGGGAAGAGGGTGGTGCTCTCACCACTCATCTAGTGAGAAGAGTTTGAATTCTAACTGCGTGGGATCGTTAGGTTTGCTCACTGGCCCAATCCTTCCAATTGTACCTACCAAGGAAGCTGAGGACCAGCTACACAGTGTGCAGAAAGGTGAGTGAGGACAGTGACTCACGGCATCCATCTCAGTCACTGACACTCCATTGGACACATGGAGAAGCTCATACACTTTCCTATTCCTGGGCTACTTTTTCCCACAGAGGTAATGGGATTTACAAATATACAATTTACTCATACTTAATCAGCAGAAAAGGAGAAATATTTTAATACATATCATTACAGGAATAAGTCAGGTTCTGAACCCTAAGAAATTACTACTTAAAATACTTTTGGAATGTGGAAGGATATAATATCTATATCATACTGCAGAGAAAATAGTACAAGTTCATTCTCTGAGTTGGTCACTCAAACATAATAGCAACTAGATTGTATTTACTTTTTTTTGTAATAAATTATTATTGAAACCTTAATATTGCCAAACACTATTTGTGAGATGTTGAATATCCAGTAATGACTAAACAAACACTGGATACAACTGCACTCACACACACACCCATTGTTCATCACGAAAGTTAGCAAATCTTCACTAAACATTCACTTTGAGTACTAAATATTTCCATCTTAGATATAATTTTTCCTTCACAGGAAACCTTAAAATCTAACAAAGTCAGAAAAAAGGCTACAAAGAGAAAAGAATTGTGGCATAGGTAATGTGTCTACAATGTGACTCTGAAGTTTTCGGAGTAACTGCAAACTGCATGGCTTGGTCCCCTTCTTTTAATGCTAAGAAAAGCTAACAGGTTGGTATTAATCAGAGTTGTGGCTGCATTTTGTATTTACTGAGTCTTTCAAGCATATATTTCCAATCTGGAAAACTCTTTTGGCTCACAGGAGTAATTTAAGTCTTAGGAAACAGTCTAAGAATTTAAAAGTAATTTAAGTCTAAGAAAACAGTTCCCATGAAATTACTATTTCAGGTCCAGGCCAAGGTAGTCCTGTTTAGAAATCTTACGTGTATTGTAAAAGTTCCTCAAATCATGTTTGGGGCCTTTCCTAGAAATTTAGTATATTTGTTGTAGTATATTTAGCAGCCTTGTACCTTCTCATTGGGGAGAACAGGAGACCATGAGTATAATGTGCATCTTTGATTTATAAAGTTGGAGCTATATAGCTTTGGCCTCTGAGCTTGTATCAGTAAGTAAATGCTATAGGAAATGTGACTCATTGTAGTTACATTTAAATATCCTAATTATGCTCATTTTTCATGAAACAAGCATTGTATTAATTGTATTTAGGAATTTAAACACAGCACATGAACACAGCTCTGTCCCCATGCACCAATGATTTCTCTTGCTGTGTTACCACAAAATACTAGAAAAACAGGACCCAGTGACACTTCCTAAGTTTACTGAGACATTCTCCACAAATGTATGTCTCATTTCTCTACAGTTTCTGTTTCAGTAACAAGGTCTTGGTGGTTTCCTCAGTGACCACGCATCCTCACTTCAGAAGCTCTCACACAATATAGTTTAACCTAACTTCCAAACACTACACTCTGGATTCTTTCCTTCCTTCTCTTCCCAAGGAAGAGAGAGAGCATCAGTCTTGCCAGGTTAAGCTAGCTTAATTCCCTTCACCATCTTCGTAAGTCTGCCTTTCCTGCTCTTTCTTCTTGCGTTATCTCCTAAGCCTTGAATGCTAAGCTCAAAAATGGACAAAACATTATTTCAGCTGAGCCAGATTTATAAATCTTTCTGTATGTCTGAAACATTTTCAATAAAAGCTACTCTTGTGAAAATAATTTTTGATTGTACAACATCATTTGACACCTTGAAAGATTAAGTTGTGGTAAATGAGTTAAACTTAGGTGACAAATACAGCTTTCAAAGCACGTGACAGATAAAGACTATTTGTATTTAAAAGGCACAATGCAGACATCAAGCTATCTATCTCCTATCAATCATATACCATAAACAAGGTCAGGGACAATGTGAGACTATCACATCTTGAGCTCAAGGAGTTTTGATGTATCTCAGTATCACTGAAACAGATAAAAAGAACCCACAGTATTCAGGGTTTGTTTGTTTGTTTGTTTGTTTGTTTGATAAAAAAAAGTAACGAGAAGTTAGTTGGAGACTACATGGCCATGCAGTGTTGTAAAGTTTCACATTTTTCAATAAGCAGATTACCGAGCCTTCTCTGAGTTGTGGCCCATGACTGCAAAGACCATAAACGACAGCATGGCTAACCAGAAGAAAACTAAAGCACAGATCACAGTAGGTAAAAGTCCTCCGTCTGGGTTTGGAAGCGGACTACTTAGTTTGTCTCTATGCGAACTCATTACCAGACTGCTAAGCTACAGATCTGGCGGACGCCTTTAAGAGAAGCTATAATTACACATCAGAGAAACTTCCAGTGGTCTTGGCTAAGAATGGTAACACAGACTTTTGTGTAAGTGTAATTTTAGCAGTAAGTTGCATTTTGTGTGAAATGGCGTAGGTACTTCATATTTCTTTAAAACAAATTCAGTGTATATTCATAGCTAATTTCAGTCCCCTATAAATATTTCATTAAAACCCGATAGAAACATAAATCAAGTCCTATTCTCCCCAGTGTGTGTTTGTGGGAGAGGAGGGGGGAGAAGAATAAATACTTGTTTCCAGGGTGATATATCTACACAGTAGGCCCCTGGGTACAGTCAACAGCAAAAAAAGGGAAAGAAAATTTGCACATACTGTGAAAAGGGCACACATTCGTTCTATCTTCTCTGGATTTCTGGGCCCACCACTCTTGTTGAGTCGCGCCAGAAACCGCTCACTGCAATGAAGGAAAGAGAGAGAAAGAAAGTTCAAGAACTACACATTCTAAAACAAATAAAAAAGGAATATACAGAAAATCCCAAACACATAACAACTATAATGATAGGTAAAGTCCTAAATATACACCCACTGACAGGCACCCTGTTTTTGTGCCAAGTGACACACTATGGACAGTCCAAATTGCGTGACAGGTGTTGCTGTTTACTTGCCAGCTGTGGCTGTGTGTCTTTCCTCTCCAAAGTGGTGTGTTTCCTAGGGCAGGAGTGAGGACTGTATCTTACATTTCTCCCAAGTTCCCATAGAGCACCTGAGATGATCCAACATCCACTAACAAGCATGGGCACTCTTTGATATGAGCACTCAGATCATAAAATATCCACTGTACTAAAGCTGAAAGAATCTGTATCACCTAATTTACATCTTCCTTTATGTAACACCGGGGAATCATTTTAGGGCTAAGAAAAAACATTATAGGGAGATGAGGGAAATTTTTAAAAATGACCTATCATATCTAAAACTGCAAAGTGAATCTGACAGTCACTAAATATTTTGTTTCTCAATATAAGCAATTCTTAAATGCAATCATTGAAGGATTAAGAAATACTTTAAAAAACAGTGTTGGTACCATTTGGAGAAGTATTTCCTTGATCTCTCATCTCCTTCCTGTCCCCACCCCAAACCTCATTCCAATCTCTTCATCCTAAGGCTCCTTATAACTGTAACAAGAAAACTGAATCCTGGGTGAAGACAAAGTATGTGGGTCCAAAAGAAGCTTACTTCCTGCATCCTCAGTCATAGGCACTGAAGGCAAGTGCTGTCACTCAAAGACTGGTATTAAAATGCTGTACTCAGATGACTGGACCTACTGCACCACTTGATCACTTTCTTCATGCATTCATTGGTTCATTTAGTTGATAAATAGTACTAAATTCTATATGCCAAACATGCAAATACAAACATGAATAAATATAAACAAGATACATTTTCTTCATAGGACTTATGAAGTCCTGGTAGGCAGTTAGGCAGTGAGACATGTAGATGTGAATCTCAAACTATTAGGGCCATATAAATTTGACATTCTTCATCTAGGGGAGAAGATGAAAATAAGCAAGGAATGTGTTCAGGAAAAGAAAAAAGAGCATGGTCAGAATCCTGAAGGTACTGACATTTAAGGAATGTGCAAAAGAACCAGCAAAGCAGACAACTAGGAACAAAAACGAAAACAAAAGAAAAATAACTGCTGCTTTAGTCAAGAAAAGCTGGATGTCAAGGAGGTGGCAGTGGTCAGGAAGTCCAAAGCCACTGAGAGTCACATCAGATAAGGACAACGTTGTATATGCTAGATGTTAGAACAGGGATCACTGATGATTCTAGCAAGAACTATTTTAATGGAATGGTACAGAAAGATACCAGTGTGAGAAGTACAAAATGAGGAAGCAGAGTGAGTCTGTATCACAGTTTAAAGAAAGGTATGAAAAGGGGGGAAGTGTTGCAGTTTTAGTTAACAGGAGTACGGAGTCGAGGAAGGTTCTTGTTAAATGACAGGTTGACCTACATGTATATAAGTCAACTGAAGGTCAATAAAGGTATCAAGGTGATTCAACAAAAGCAACAATATTTTAGTAAATAGCGCTGAACAACCCATACAAAAAAAACCGAACCTTGACCTTTCTACAAAAATTTAACTTGAATGCATCAGGGACTTAAATACAAAAGATAAAACTATAAAACAACAAGAAATGATAGGAAAAATGAAGTATGTTGGATATAATGTTCACTTCTGTATTTTCGGTTTTAGCATATAGTAGAAAACTCTGTCTTCGTGACCTGGAATTACTAAGCAAATGAGTCACAAAAAAATAACACTGATCTTGATCAGGATTTGAACCATCTCCACTTTGAAAGGTACTGCTAGGAAAATGAAATGACTAGGATAAAATATTTAGAAAACATTCATCTAAGAAAAAATGTATTTATTGAGAATACATAAATAATTCAATTCAATAATATAGAACAATTCAATTAAAATGAAAAAAAATTTGAATATACTATTTACCAAAGAACTTCAGGGACAGAAAATCAGCATAAGAAGACATCATTAAGTCACTAGAGAAATACAAATAAAAATACAGGGAGATATCATCACATACCTACTGGAAGGACTAAAATTAAAGGCTGAATATTCCAAGGTCTGGTGAGAATGTAAAGCAAGTAGAATACTCTTACACCTTTGGTAGGGTTGCAAAATGGTATAGCTACTTTGGAAAATAGTTTGACAGCTTTTTATTAAACATATACTTAATAAATGACTCAGTAACTTTACTCTTATGTATTAAATCAGGAGAAATGAAACATATATCCACATAAAGATCTGTATGTGAACATTTATAGCAGCTTTATTCATAATAGCCCAAATTATAAACAACCCAGATGTCCATCAAGGGATAAATGAATAGCCCATATAATGAAAAACCATTTCACAATAAAACACCCAACAAACTAGTGAGATATATAACATGAATTAACCTCAAAAGTACTGTTACAAAAAAATCTTATGCTATATGTCTTTCTTTATGTTACACTCTAGAAAAGGCAAAACTGTAGGAATGGAGATCAGATTAGGAGTTGCCAAAGTTAAGGAAGGAAGATGGGAAACTTTTTGGTAGGAATAAAATGTTGTATTTCTTAACTATGACTGCTGTCTCACAACTACATAGGTTTGTCACAACTGAATGAATTGTGCAAGGAGCTTTACTATACTATGTATAAACTACATTCAATAGAGCTGACCAGAAAAGATGCAATACATACAAAAATATTTATATGTGGTCACACAAATTTGTACATGCATGTTCACAACATTGCATGCATGCACAATAGCTATTAGTAGCTATTAGGTGAAAACAACCAAAATATCTGTCAATGAGAGGATGAGTACATAAAATGTGGTAGGTATATTCATACAATCAAATAGTATTGTCATAAAAGGAGTGAAATACCAATATTTGCTACAACACTGATGAACCTTGAAAAGTTGTGTTGTGTGAGATAAGCTAGTTACAAAGGCCACATACTGCATAATTCAATTTTTATGAAACATCCACAATAGCAAATCTAGGGAGACTGAAAGTAGCTAAGTGGATGCCTAGGGCTAGAGGCTTCAAGGAAATGGGGTGACTATTAAAGGCTATAGGGCAGAATTCCAGGAAGACGGCAACTGGGTAAGCAGCAGACAAAGACCTTCCCTGAAGATCGCCACCCAGACACTGGATTATAGCAACATGAGAAAGACAGGAAGGAGAGAAATGTGTATCCTGAACCCAGAAAGGATCTGAAATGAGAATTGAAGCCCTCAGAAAGAGCAAACAAGACCTCTCCCTGAGGAAAAGCTCAGAGGGCTGCCATGGCACAATTACAACAGCCATGAGAAGCTGCAACAGCCACGAGAAGTTACAATAGCCACTAAAACAGAATCCCCACTCTGCAGCAACCTTTCTGATCAGTGCCCGGAGGTAAGGTGCAGTTAAGGCTAACAGTACACAGCCCACCACACCCAGCTCTATGCCTGCCCTGAGGCTGCGGCCTCCCACCTCTCCACTGTGTGAGCAACTACCAGCAGGGAGCTGCAGCAGCGACTCCAGGGCCACAGCAATTCCCAGGGATCCAGCCAAAGAACAAACAGGAACCGGAGCACAGCAGTAAGGGAGAGCTGCAGATGGAGGTGGACCACTAGGCCCCATGTCCTTCTCACTCCAACACCAAGCAGGAAGCACAAGCTGAGTTACCGGGCTTCAGCTCCCACCCTGAACTCCCTCTCTGAGCACCTTCAGTCTCGGTGGCCCAAGCACTCAACATGTGTCCATGACAGCAATGGGCTGAGTCCATGGGCTTCAGGACTCTCCCTAAACTACTAATATGAGCACCAAGAGGGACTTCATGCTGCCTGCATGTATGAACCTTGTATGAACCCATAGCAACAAATTACACAAAAAGCAGCAGTCCTGGAGTCCAAGAGACAACAATATACTCTACACAGCACAGCCAAGAAAACCCTCCAATTATCTGCTAGAACTAATAACTAAACTAAGCACACACCCTGGACTACCACAGTGAGCACAGGTGGGGGAGACCTCACGCCTTTTTTACCCAGCATCATAAGTTCGCCCGATGCCCAGCTGCAAGGGGCGGAGAATGGCAATACTAGAGATCCAGAGGTGGGAGGAGGCAAAGACCTGGAACTAGGATGCAGACCCAGTTCTCTAGCTGGGTGGGGACAGCCTCCAAAGAGTCATACACAGCCTGCAGGGAGACAGTAGTGGCCTATAAGGGGACCATGGGGGCCTTGAAGGGGAGCTCAGTAGCCTGGAGGGAGGGAGCTCCCTCCAGGTTACACAAGAACCCTGAAGACCTGGACTGGGCCTCTGACAGTATGGCAAAAGGGCAGAGCCTGGCAGTCCATCGGGGTGACCCCATGGACTCGACCGGAGCCCTGGGAGTGGCTTGCCAGTGCGGAGCCTAGCAGTCCTCGGGTCAACCCCATGGACTTCACTGGGCCCCCAACAGGGGGGTGAGGGGCAGAACCTGGCAGTCCACTGAAGGTGACCCTGTGGACTCAACTGGGCCACCAGCAGCACGGTGACAGGGCGGAGCCCGGCCATCTGCTTGGGTGACCCTGAGGATTCGACTGGGCCTCCAGATGTGCTGTATTGAGGTGAAGCCTGGTGGTTCACTGGGTAACCCTGCAGACTCGACCAGACCCCCAATGGCTTTGAGGGCTTGTCAACTGGGGCTTGACCATAGTAAACCTGGTTCCCTGCCTATCTACTGTCTTTGAGCATGGGTGCTTTTCCACCTCCTTTTCCAACCCCATAGCAGTTTGTGTACACCCATATTTGTTACAGCATAATTTGAAGCAGCCATGTCTCTTCCCAGTGTGAGAGCCCAAAAGTACAGTTATTATCAGAGGGAAGATGACTGACTGAGTGGTAGAACAACGGAGATGAGGGTGGAGAAAACTGATTAATTGAACAAGCCATCATCTGTATAACTGAGCAACAAATGCGAAGATAACATTATGTACTACAGCATCCAGTGTTAATTCCCTACTATCTTCTCTATAATTTGGTATTTCCTTTATTGTTTTTGTGTTATTTTGGTTTATATGTCTCCATTCTTTTGTCTTTAAAATTAAAAAATAAAATAAAAAAATAAAAATAAAGGCTATAGGATTCTCCCTTCAGGGTGATGAAAATGTTCTAAAATCATTTACTGTCCAGTATTGTTGCATGACTCTACACTAAAATATATATCCTTTCAATGGGTGAGCTCTATGCTACCTGAATTATGTATCTTATAAAGCTGTTATAACAATCTACAGTAAACCTTTCCCATGTCTTACTCTCATTCTTTAATCACATGTAAACTTCCCTCCGAGTTGCAAGGCCTTGTATGAACACTTGGCTTATTTCTGTAGCCCCATCTCATCTTACAGAACCCTTTTTTGCTCACTACTCTCCACATGCACACTGGTTTCCTAGACACCAGAATCGTGAACATGCCAAGCTTGTTCTTGCTTCAGGATCTTTGTATGTGCTGTTATCTCTTTTTTAAAAATTAGTGCACGTATAAAAGACCCAAGATACTAAAGCAATCCTGGGCAACAAGAGCAAAGCAGGAGGTACTACAACTTGTACCTGACTTCAGTTATACTATGAAGCAACAGTGATAAAAATATTGTGTCAGGGATATAGCTCAGCAGCACAGCACCTGCCTGGCAAACACAAGGTCATGAGTTTGATTCCTGGTACCAAAAAAAATCATGGTATTTGGTACAGAACAGACATGTTCAACAGAACAGAACAGAGGATTTATGAACATTTCCAGACTCATTCAGCTATTTGATCTTTGACAAAGAGGCCAAAATATATGTTGGAGGAAGACATCTTATTTAACAAATGGTGCTGAGAAAATTGGTTATTTGTTCTTGCTTTCTGAAAGGCTGCTCTTTCAGTTCAAGTGGGTGACTCATGCTATCCTTCCAGTCCTAGCTCAAATGCCAGTTTCTCAGAAAGGCCACTCTTACCTGGAAGAAATACATAAAATTGCCCTCACGATCACACTACCAGTCTCTGTGACTCTCTTCAGAGCAGTGGACTACCAAGAAAGCTGCCATTTGCAGCTACCCACAGAGAGGGTACTATTTGGAAGGGTTATACAAAGTTCCAGTACAAGAATAAGGAGGCCTAGCTGAATAGGGTTGCTGGCTGTGCCAGGACCTGGGAATGTCTCTTAGCAGCGAAAGGAAGCTGTGAAGGTTAGTTCTCATAGTGCCACCTGAGTTTCATACTTCTTTGAGATGTTCATGCTTCTGGCTTCACCTGATATGCTTGACAATTTGTGAAACTCAAAATAACTTTGTTTTTCACTTCTGAGGGCTTTAGACATACATCTAATTATTTACTGTTTTGCAAGATTCTCTAATTGGTACAAAAAATAAATACTGCTTTCTATTAACATTTAAATTATTTGAAGACAAATACCTATCCAACGTTTCCATGATTTGGCAACAGCTTATCTGCAAATGAAGTTGTGAAATGCTGTTGGAAAATACTGTGGTAAACACAGGTTCTACCCTGTAGGACTTTTCAGAGACCTAACGTTACTTGTTTCACATACCAAGTGCACTGGTGACATCTAATTCCACAACCCACTTTTGTGTACAGCAACAGAGTCCAGAGGCTCAGAGTGCCAAATCCTGGTTGAATCTATTTGTCAATTAATGCTGTAGCAACTGCTCCTATTCCCCAAGTTGTAAAAGGAACTATAAACAAAAGTTAAATTTACATTAGAGATTTTACAGACAGCCATCCCTCCATATGAGGGGAACAGGCCTTTCTCTTAAATAAGACAGGTGAGAAATCCCCTTTCTAACTCACTATTTGTTCTCTTTCAAGAGAAAAAGCAGTAATTGATACTTTCTTAGCGAGCTGTGTTATGAGAGAACTACTCTACACTTAGCTGTCTTTATAATGAAAAACTATGAACATATAATATATAAAATTACGTTAATTTCCTTTTAAATTTATTTTAAAAATAAAAGAATGAAAACATATTAACAGACAGACATCCATTTACAAAATAGCATGAGAATAATACAAGCAATACAGAGTTACAGACAGAGTGGTAGGAAATTATCAATGTTTGTTGTATTACATATTGATATCTTCAAAGTGGTTTCTCAGGAAAACAAATAGACACATGCAAGATTGATCAAATAATTAATCATTAACTATTCCTTTCCGTAAAGAGATAGAAGTCAGCAGTACAACTACATTAGCTATCCCATACATACATACATACATACATACATAATTTCCCTTTCTTTTCTCTTTTCCCTCACTCCAGTTGTTCTTTACTTTTGAGCATGTTCCTTTCATTTCACAATGACTATCATATCTTCTAATTTTTCACTTTTTCAGGTTATTACACTACGTTGCTTACACATGCAGGTCTTGTTTATTTCACTTATGAGTATGGTCACTAGTTGTGACCATTTACCTGTAAAAGCCTCGAGTTTATCTTTCTTTATAAGTGAGTAATATTCCATTATATAAAAATACCACAGTTTTTTATCCATTCCTCAGTGGATGGACATTTGGGTTGCTTCCACAATTTAGCTATTACAAATTGTGCTGCTATAAACATGGGTGCACATATATTGCTGTGATATGATGTTTTCAGATCTTCTGGGACAATAGAAGGGGAATAGCTGGGTTGAATGGAACTTCCAGACCTAGTTTGCTGAGGAAGCTCCAAACTGATTTCCACAGTGTTTTCACCAATCTGCATTCCCACCAGCAGTGGAGAAGAGTTCCTATTTCTCCACAGCCTCTCCAGCATTTGTTATTGGTTGATTTCTTAATGATAACCATTCTTACTGGGGTGACGGGAAATCTGAATGTTGTTCTAATTTACATTTCTCAAATGACTAATGATGTTGAACATTTCCTCATGTATTTATTTGCCATTTGTATTTCTTTATCTGAGAAGTGTGTGTTCATCTCAGATGCCCATTTTTGGATTGGGTCTTTGAATTTTGGAGGGCTGATATTTAGTTCTTTATGTGTTCTAGATAGAAGACCTTTGAAATTACATTAATTTCATACTATTGAGGACGTTCTTACAAATGAATTCCATTATTTGAATCTGTGATAAATCTAATGGTGTCTAAATATTAAGATCATGTGCTATTTTTGTTTGTTTGCTTTTTGAGACAGTTTTGCTATGTAGCTCAGGCTGGTCTCAAACTCACAGTCCCCCTACCCAAGTCTCCCACGTGCTGGGATTGCAGGCGTGTGTCACCAGACCTAGCTAAGATCATTTGTTTCTATGAGCATTACAGTCGCTGGGTGGCACTGGGTTTCACACACTTTTCTGCTGGCAGCAGTTTATGCATCTGTTCAGCAAATGTTTGGTGACTGTCAATGAAGTGCCAGCCAATGTCAGGGACTGAGGCAAAGGCAGAGTCTTTTATCCTCATGGAGAGTCTTCTCTGAGGATTCTGTTTTGGAAATAAAGGTAATTTCCTCAAATAAAATCAGAGAAATTCCCCCACCTCTTTCAATCTAATTTTTATGTTTCTCATTTTGCTCCCCCTGGAGATGGATGTCAACTTCTCAGCAGCTCTCTCAGATAACTTATGAGGTATTTGAAAACAGGCAAATAGCCCCAAGACTACACCACACTAACAACCCAACAGATTAGGAAATCTCTAACATCCCCTCACAGATTCACTTTCCCGTTTAGATGATTATTCTGCAAGTTCTTCAGGTTTTCCCATTTTGTTTTAAGGAACAGAGAGCAAAGAGGCACACAGGGGTTTCAAAAAGGCAAACCAGGGACCAGTAATAGCGTTTCCAAATCTATTTTTAATATCAGTTTTTTCCACCCTTTCAACAAAACCTTACTCTATTCATCAACATATGAAAAATAAAAAAGCAAAGCTACTTTGGATGAAGCAGAGGTGAGGTCAGTAGGAGTGGAAGATAGTCTCTCTGCTTAGGCCTTTACCTACCACCTGTGCCTTCGACACTTCAGGGTGTCAAGCAGTATTTTTGTAACTACTGGTACAATTCAAAGGTTTTTAAGCCTTCCTTTCTCACTTTTATTCTTTCAACAAACATTCACTAGTTCCTATCATTTTTCAGAAACTGAGCCAATACTAAGAACATAGAAATTAACCCATATCATCAAAGTTCTGAGTCTAGAGGGACAGAAACCAAAAATTGCATTACACTGTAAAAATGGATTGCTTGGCTTTTGTTGCTTGGTAAGAGGTAGAGATGCAAGAATAGGACTCTGGGGAGAAAAACTGTCAAGAAGTGTGATGCAGCCTGTGGCATGAGGTCACTTAGGGCTGAGTTTAGGGGCTGCTGGAGAGCTAGGGAGGGGCTCATAGGTATCACAGAACTGTGTGGAATTATATGAGGGTTCCCCAGACTTAGCTACCATGAGTACCTAGCAACTTGTTTAAAATGTTTATTTCGGGTGTCTCCTCAGACATTGTGAATATCTAAAGAGGAGGGGTCCTGGAGGGGGCACAGGAACCCATACTTCAAGTCTCAGAAATGCTTTCCAGTTTAGATGACTATGTTGCAAGTTCTTCAGGTTTTCCCATTTTGTTTTAAGGAACACAGAGCAAAGATGCACAAAGGGGTTTCAAAAAGGTGGTGGATTTCAAAAAACCACCACTGTGGGTTTTTAAGAGGCCCTGACAGTTCAACCTTGAGGAACAGCATAATCTTTTAAGTATTTAAAATCACCATGTGGACTGCATTGTGGAAGCCAGGTTAGTGACAGAAACTACAGAAGTAGCCCAAGAAAGGTATGATGCATTTTGGGGAGTGAAGGGAGGTAAATGGGTTGGGTGCAATGGCATACGTCTGTAACCCTAACACTCGGGAGGCTGAGGCAGGAGTATAGCTGCAAGTTCGAGGCCAGATGGGGCTACAAAGTGAGCTCAAGGCCATTCTGAATTGCATAGTGAAATCTTGTCTCAAAAAAAGAAAGAGGCAGATGGGTGCAAGATACATTTAGGAGATGGAGATGATCAGATTTAGCTGTTCACTGCATGAGGTAATGTCAGTAGAGAAGACACATGAAAAAGGAAGACAGAAAGTTGAAGTGTGCATGTTGAATGTGAGGTCTCTGTGAGACACACAAGTGAGCAGAAAGTCCAAGTATGAAGCTCACAGAAAAGGGGTGAATGGGACTCTCTTACTCATCAGCTTGCTGTAACAACAGCAACAGCAGCAGTGCAATGAGTGTGTTCTATATATCAGGCATTAAGTATTTCTCTCTTTTTTTGCCTTTAATCTTCACAGTAGTTACTTCATCTCTAAAGAAGCTGAGAATTAAGAGAAGTTCCTTCCTGGGTCAAGATGAGAAAGCAGAGAGTGGTGAAGGTAGACTTCAGGTATGGGTCTGTTTGGCTTCAAAGCCATGTGTTCTCTGTTATGAAATAAGCACTGGACAAAGTGTCGGAGGAGGTCCCACAGGCTGATACACCTAGGAAAAGCACCAGTCAAATGCTGCCCTGGAGACGCACAGGAGCATATGTGTAGCACAGGCTCACTCAAGGGCTACAGGAAGGGTACGTGGCTAGCCCCAGCACCTGCATCACCCCAGCGGGGCACTTCGTTCTTCTGACTAGGGAGGCTATCCCACTCCAACTCTTCTGGCGGCACCAAGTATGCAGAAATTGTGTGAGATTCGCACTGAGAAGACTGAGATGACAACAGCAACGACAATTTGCCAGATTTGGAAGACAGATGCTTACATGACACAATCCCAGAAACAGTATTTTCATTTTTTCTAATGCAAGAGACACATAGTACTAAATTTGTCACATATTCACCAACAGTTATAGTGATATTTTTATAATTTCATGGTTCCTTTGGGTCTTTAAAAAACCATGTACTTCTTGTGAAAATTAACTAAATGATAGCTTAACAGTTATATGAGGAACTAGTTGTTTTTACTTTAATAATTTCTGCTCTCACTACAGGATCAAGCTCCCAATTCTAACAATAAAAAGCACTATAGTATTTGTAAATAAACAAAAAGTGATGAAGCAAGGGTGTGGCTCTGTGGGCAATATAACACTAAGTCAGTTCATCTTTGTCATCTCCAAAGTTGCATAGTTGAGGAATGAGAAGGTGGACCTTGCTTTCCTTCTGTGTAACTAATGGGGCCAAAAATGTACACTTCTACACTTCGGAGCTAAAAGTTAAGAAATCTGAATTACTTACAGGAAAGTAATCATGCTAGGCCCTTGATGTAAAAAAAAATAATGTCAGAATAGTAGCTCCTTCTCTTTATTCATGAATATCACTGTTGCCTTACACAGATAAGTGTACCCTTGCTAAACAGGCCCTTTGCATCTCCCCAGGAGTAATCTCAACCTAAAAGTTCTGAAAAATTATTGAATAAATGAACAAATAAATGAATGAAAGTTGAAAAAGACAATTTAGCTAGGAACTTCTTTACCAAGTATAGAGCATGCCCACTTCTCAATTTAGCTAACTGTACTTAGTATATAATAATGAACAATCATCACAGGAAAATAGAACATTTAGGAGCAAATCACTGAAAATGTGATCTCATGTTTTCCAATTTGTTAGTTTTTCAGTTTACTTACTAATCAGATTGAAAAGACTTAAAGAAATGCTAATGTGTGCTTGCTCGCTAAAACAGTCTTCACAATTTTAACACTGAGAAAATATGGCCTTTAAGGGCATGTCATGCCCTGAATAATCCAATCATAGCATTTCTTAATGGCTATTCTAGCAACTAGAAAAAGATAATCTCAAAAATTTACTCTTTCATTAATCCAGGCTGTGACTGGGAATAAAACTAACTTTGAGCAAACATTTCTTGCTCGAGGAGTTGGATGCACAGACTTCCATATTACATACTGGGGAGAACATAAACAAACACTGGGGCTTTGACAAGGTCAATAGCAATTACTAAGATGTGGCCTATACTCTAGAGTTTATCAGCACATTCTCATAAAGTACCCCGTGTGATACCAGGAAACCCAGCATGAAAATTCCCAGTTTTCCATAGAAAAGAATGATCTTGCTCCTTTTCCCCTTCATCATCTACAATGACATTAGTAACTTTTTTCTGTAATTTCCATTTCTTTGCTCATTTTGTTCTTTTTAATGTAACTCCTTTACTTCCTTTACTCAATACTGAAGATTTTCTCTGGTATGAAACAACACGCATTCGCAGGAGTGTGCACAGACGCGCGCACACGGAGAGGGAGGAGGAGGGAGGGGGAGGGGGAGGGGAATGGGAGGATGGGGGAAACAAGATGAAGAGGAGGAGAGGTTCATTTTTTTCCAACTACAGAAGTTCTTTAAGAATACCAGAACATGTATTACTTACACTTACCAACTTGTTTTGTCACTATTTTTTGTCATCTCTGTGTTTCAATGAGACAAAATCCTGCCTTTTAATATGATGTTAAATGTCACAGTACAAGACAGAGCTACGTATAAATTTAGTCCCCTGATGAGGGAGTCTTTTGATATGAATAGTCAAACGGTAGGAACCCAAACTAAACACAGAGGGAAGTACGAAAATATAGATCATTTGCAAATGAAAATTCAGTCGAGTTGAAAGCCAGACTAATACGTATTTAAATCTGTCAGCTATTTTACTAGGTATTTCGTAGGCTTTTAAAGTGTACAACTGGGAAGTCTAAGGATAATCTCAAGGAACAAGAACAAAGAAAATTTCCTAGTTAATTTCAAAGTTTTATTACTTACCAGTTCTAAGGCAGATCTTTTTCAAGTGGGAAGGAGAATAAGAGATAGAGGGAGAAGGAAATGAAGGGGAGGGAACGGGAAAAAAAAGAGTTGGGAAAAAAATGGAGATAGAGTTTTGCAAATGGGAAGGAGAAAAGGGATGGGGACCAAAAAAGAAATAAGCTGTGTTATGTACATGTACCACCTCTCCATGATAAATGTTATATCATGTACTGCAAATTGGTACTAATAAAAATAAACATTAAAAAAGAATTCTAAGTTTAAAATATAGGAACACTGTATATTCTGTTACATTAAATTCGTTTCAAATCTGTGCTGTAGTTTAGACCTTAAACTAAGAGGTCCATGTGTTAATGCCTTGGTCCCAAACTTAGTGTTACTGGGAGATGGTAGAACCTTGAATATGTGGGGCTTATTGGGACGTTTTCAGGTCACTACATACACTCATCCTTCCTATCCTCTTTCACCTCCCAATCTTTTTTTTTTTTTTTTGTCTTTTTGAGACAGGGTCTCGCTAAGCAGTTCAGGATGGCTTTCAGCTCACTTTGTAGCCTAGGCTGGTCTCGACCTCGAAATGATCTGTTCGCCTGGGCCTCACCAGTGCTGGGCTTACAGGCGTGCACCCCCACGCCCAGCCCAGCTCTCAATCAGGAGGTAGGCACTTTGCTCCATGATGAGTTCCTACCTCAATATGCTCCCTCACCATGGGCCCAAGCAGTGGGCCATTCAGTCGTGGACTGGGCCTGCTGACTCTGCAAGCCAACATAAAGCCTCACTCACAATTACTAGATAAAACATTAGAGATGATAGAGTTTCATTAGACGAGATGGTCGGAATTCACCACGGTAGTTCCATTGCATATTGTTGTCTTCAAATCAGTTGCTCAGATTACCAAATATAAGCATGCAATATTGGTCAGAACATAAAAAAGTTTGAGCATGAACTGTTCCTTTCAGCCATCAGCAGGACAGTTATCCCAGCTATCTATCTATCTATCTATCTATACACATATTTTGACTTCTTTTTTCTTCTTTCCCTCATCCTAGTTGTTCCTTCCTTCGAGCAATTTCTTTCCCTTTCCTATCACTTCTTGTATGTTTTGAGTTTTACTTACTCTTTCAAGTTCCTAAACCAGGGAGACAGTATGACATTTACACATGTGGGTCCGATTTATTTCACACATGAGTATGCTCTCTAGTTGCATCCATTCACTTATAAAAGCCTCGAGTTTTATCTTTTTTATAGCTGAGTAATACTCCATTGTATAAAAATACCACAACATTTTTATCCATTCCTCAGTAGATGGGCATTTGGGTTGTTTCCAAGATTTAGCTAAAACAAATTGTGCTGCTATAAACATGGGTGTACATATATTGCTGTGGTATGATGTTTCTAATTCTTCTGGGAAAATACCCAGAAGGGAAATAGCTGGGTTAAGTGGGACTTCCAATTCTAGTTTTGTGAGGAATCTCCAAACTGACTTTCATAGTGGTTTCACAAATCTACACTCCCACCAGCAGTAGAATACGATTCCTTTTCCCCCACAGCCTCTCTAGCATTTGTTACTGGTTGATTTCTTGATGATAGCCATTCTTCTGGGGTGAGATGGAATCTCAGTGTTGTTTTAATTTGCATTTCCCAAATGACTAATGATGTTGAACATTTTTCCATGTATTTATTTGCTATTAGTATTTCTTCTGCTGAGAAGTGTGTATTCATCTCAGATGGATGTAATACCTCCACTACAGATAACTTCTTTTTTCAAACATCTTTTTTAAACAATGCTGCATCAACTTCTCTTTTTTTTTTTTTCCAGTACTGGGGATCGAACTCAGGACCTTGCGTTTGCCAGGCAGGTGCTTATTCCACTGAGCTATATCCCCAGCCCTCGGTGTATTCATCTCAGATGGCCATTTTTAGATTGGGTCTTTCAATTCTGGGGGCCTGATTTTTAACAATTCTTTATATGTCCTAGACAGAAGTCCTTTGTCTGAGGGACTGTTGACTATAATTTTTTCCCAATTCATGGATTTTCTTTTTACTCTATTGGGGATTTCTTTAGATGTGCAAAAACTTTTCAATAAGATGAGATTCTAGTTGTTGATTCTTTGAAATATTTCCCGTGCAGTTTGGTTTTTGTTCATGAACTCTCTGCCTACCCCTATGTCTTTGAGAGTTTTACCTACTTTGTCCTCCAATAGATTTAGTGTTTCTATTTTAATATTTAGATCTTTGATCCATTTTGACTTTAGTTTAGTGCACGGTGAAAGACATGGGTCTAGTTTTAGTCTTCAGCATGTGGAAAGCCAGTTTTTCCAGTACCATTTATTAAAGAGGTTGTATTTCTTCCAGTGAACATGTTTGGCCCCTTTGTAAAAGATCAGGTGACTGAACGTGTTTGCAGTTATGTCTGTATCTTCTAATCTGTTCCATTGATCTTCAGGTCTGTTTTTGGGCCAGTACCATGCTGATTTTATCACAGCAGGTTTGTAAATATAATTTCAAGTCAGGAATTGTGATGCATCCTGCCTTTTCTTTGTTTTCCAGGATTGCTTTTGCTATTCTAGGTCTCTTCTGGTTCCAGATGAACTTAAGGAATGTTTTCTCTAGATCTGTAAGGTATACTAATGGTATTTGAATTGGGATTGCATTGAATTTGTACAACAATTTTGGGAGTATGGCCATTTTCACAATGTTGGTTCTTCTTATCCATGAGCAAGGAATATCTTTACATTTTCTGATATTGTCTTTGATCTATTTTTTCAGAGCACTATAATTTTCAGTGTATAGATCTTTTACTTCTTTTGTTACACTGATCCCTAAGTATTTCATCTTTATAGATGCTATTGTGAAAGGTGTGGTTTCCCTAATTCCTTTCTCAGTTTGTCTGTTGCTTGTGTATAGGAATGCTATTGATTTTTGAGTGTAAATTTTGTATCCAGCTATGCTACTAAATTTTGTTATTAAATCCATAAGCCTTTTGGTGGAGTTTTGGGGGTCTTCTATGTAGAGTATCATGTCATCTGTGAATAATAATAATTTCACTTCTTCCTTTCCTATCCTTATTTCTTTTATTTCTCTCTTGTCTCATTGCTCTAGCTAATATTTCCAGAACTATATTGAACAGGAGTGGTGACAGTGCACATCCTTAAGTCGTTCCTGATTTTAAAGTGAAAGCTTTCAATTTTTGACCATTTAGTATGGTGTTAGCCATTGGTTTGTCGTAGATGGCTTTGATCAGCTTGAGGTAAAGGCCATCTCTGCCTATTTTCTGTTGGCATTTTATCATGAATGTGTGTTGGACTTTATCAAATCTTTTTCTGCATCAATGGAGATGATCATGTGATTTTTGTCTTTGGCTCTATTGACATGGTGTATTACATTAATTGATTTGCATATATTGAGCCATCCCTGCATTCCTGGGATGAATCCACTTGGTCATGGTGTCTAATCTTCCTGATGATTTGTTGTATTCTGTTTGCTAGTATTTTACTGAGAATTTTTGCATTTATATTCATTAGAAAGATTGGCCTGTAGTTCTCTTTTTTGGTTGGGTGTTTCTCTGGTATTGGTATCAGGATAATACTTGTCTCCAGTAAAGAGTTGGGGAGAATTCCTTCCCTTTTAATTTCATTAAAGAGTTTGAGAAGAACTGGTGTCAAATCTTCTCTAAATTTCTTGTAGAACTAGGCTGTGAATCCATCAGCATCTGGGCTTTTCTTCAGTGGAAAGTTTTTTATTACATTCTCAATTTCACTGGCTGATATTGAGTTATTCAGGATTTTTATATCTTCTTTATTCAGCTTTGGTACTTCATATGTATCTAGAATCTGACCATTTCCTCTGTGTTTTCCATTCTATCAGAGTAAAGATTTTCAAATAGGTATTGATGATCTTCTAAATTTCCACAGGATCTGTAGTGATTTCACCCCTTTCATTCCTTATTGCATGTATTTCAGTTTTTTCTTTCCTTTTTTTTTTTTATAAGGTTGGCTAGGGGTTTATCACTTTTATTTATTTTTTCAAACAACCAACTCTTTGATTCATTAATTCTTTGTATATTTTTTAGTCTCCATTGTGTTAATTTCTGCCCTGAGCTTTATAATTTCCTATCTTCTTTGGGCTTTGGGTTTGACTAGCTCTTCTTTTTGTAGGGGTTTGGGGTGTAATGTAAGATTTTTTTTACTTGTGCTTGTTCTGTTTTCCTGAGGTGGGAATTCACTGCTATAAATTTCTGAGGACTGCTTTCATTGCATCCCACAGGTTCCTGTAAGTTACATCTGTATTTTCGGGTTTTTGTTTTTTTTTTGGTGGTACTGGGGATCAAACTCAGGACCCTGCGCTTGCTAGGCAAGCACTTATTCCACTGAGCTATATCCCCAGCCTACATCTGTATTTTCATTTGATTGTAAGTAGTGTTTAATTTCTACTTTGATTTCATCTGTGACCCACTGGTTTTTCAGGAGGATGTTATTTAATTTCCTTGTGTTTATGGAGTTTTTCTGATTTCTTTTGTCATTAATTTCCAATTTCATTGCACTATGGTCTGATAGTATGCATGGGATAATTTCAATTCCTTTGCATTTACTGATGCATGTTCTATGTGCTAGCATATGGTCTATTTTAGAGAACATCCCACGTCCAGCTGAGAAGAATGTGTATTCTGATGCTGTTGGATGGAACACTCTATAAAGGTCTACTAAGTCTGTATATCCACAAGTTTGGTTAAATTCTGTTATTTCTTTGCTGATTTTTTGTCCAGTTGATCTATCTCTTTGTGACAAGAGGGTGTTAAAGTCCCCTGTTATGATTGTGTTGCTGCTTATTTTATTTTTCATGTCTGTTAAAATTTGTCTTATATATAGTTAGGTACTCCTATATTTGGTGCATAGATGTTTACGACTGTTATCTCTTCAAGAGTTTTCCCCTCCCAAGTATGTAGTGACCTTCTTTATCTCTTTTAATTGTTCACAGTTTGAAGTTCATGTTGTCTGTAAACAATAGCTATGCCCACTTTTTTCTGGGTTCCTGTTGCATGGAGTATTATTTTCCATCCTTTAATTTTTAGTCTATGAATTTCCTTTTGAGTTAAATGTGACAGCATATGCTTGCATTTTGTTTTCTGATCCACTCTGCCAGTCTGCTTCTATTAATTTGTGCACTGAGACCATTTACATTGATGGTTACCAGTGATATGTACTGGCTTATCTTTATCATGTTATTTTCCTGCTGTTGGATCATCCTTTTTCCCTGTTTTATTGCTTGCTCTGCCTTGTGGTTCCTTTCTGTTGCTGTTCTTGAAGTTGTGGTCTCTTTTATTTCTTTCTAGAATATCCTTTTGTACTCTGTGTAGTATTGGTTTGGCACTCATTAATTTCTTCAGTTGTTCTTTAGCATGGAAATATTTTATTTCTCCATTAATTTTGAAGGATAGTTTTGCAAGTTACATCAGTCTGGGTTGGAAGTTGTTTTCTTTCAGGACCTGACGTATTTCACTCCAAGTTCTTCTTGACTTGATGGTTTGTGCTGAGAAATCTGTCGTGATTCTGATGGGCTTTATAGGTGATCTGCTTCTTTTCTTGCTAGTATTCTGATCTTTTGTTGAGTTTCTGGGATCTTGATCACTGTATGTCTGGGTGTAGATTTATTTTAGTTATGATTAGCTGGAGTTCTATATCCTTCACTTGTCTGTATGTCTGATTCTTTTGCCATGCTGGGAAAATTTCTGCTATTATTTCTGCAAATAGTCTTTATGTCATTTGTGTTGACACCTGCTGTTTTGTTGATACCTATTAATCTGACATTGTTTTTCTTTGCTTCATCTTGTACTTGTTGAATTGTTACTTTCTGGTTCCTTGTTTTTAAGACAGCCTTCCTTTCACATGCGTTAGTGGCAATGTTGTCTTGAAGGTCTGAAAGTCTATTTTCAGCTCCTTTTAGGCAACCGCCAGCGTTCAATGGAATTTTTAATTTCCTGGATATCTGTTTGAATCTGTTTCCTGCATTTTAGTTCTTTTCTATATTGTTCACTCAAGGTTTCCATGAGTTGTCTCTGCTCATCTATTTTCTTGTCAATGCCTTCTTTGGATATGCTGAACAATTCTTTCATTATTACTGTCATTTCCATTTTTACTTGAGACATTATTTCTGATGTGATCTCTACTATGGCCTGATGGAGTTGTTTCCTTACTTCACTTGCTATCCTTTCACAAATTTCAGGTGTATCACTTCTAGGCTCTTCTGTGTTGATGTCTCTTGGACTTGTTCTGGGTGGTGTAGAGGTCCGAGATTGCATTTTGCTCCTTCATTTTGTCATTTTTGAAGATCCAGAGGTTCCCTGGAGCTCAGCTTCACTCCCATGATTGTGTGTGAGTGGTGGGGTGATGGTCCAAAGATCCCCAGTGCTCAGTGCAGCTCCTGTCCTGGTGTGTGGGGGCAAGGTGGGGGCCCCAGATGCTCATAAAACTTTCTTCCACCCCGTGGGCTCCTAGGCTGGTATGGGAGGAGCAGGGGAGGCTCACTGGAGTTCCTGAAGCTGCCCCGGGTTCAGCCGAACCTTCCTAAGGGGTTGGGGGGATACAGGTTGTGGTCACTGAGGCTTATGATGCTGCCCAGGACACAGCCCGCCTCCCACGCTGGCAGGGGAGGGGTGAGGGTAGACTGCCCAAGGCCGCTGACTGTGTCCAGGTTTCAGCTGGGCTTCCACAGCAGTGCGAGTCATGCTGAGTGACCACTGAGGCTCCAGAAGGTGTCCAGGGTTCTACCTGCCTCACACACTAGTGGGAGAGGTGCACGGGTGGCTCATCAGTGTTCCTGAAGATGTCTGGCATGCAGCCCAGCTCCCGTGGGGATCCAGGTGTGGAGCGAGTGGTCACTGAGGTCCGAAAAGGTGCCCAGGGCTCCACCTGCCTCACATGCTGCTCGGGGAGTCATGGCCACTCAGCAGGGTTCCTGAAGAAGTCTGGGGTTTAGCCCAGTGCTTGCAGTCATGCTAGGGGTGCGGGGAGTAGCCACTGAGGCCCCCAAAGGTGCCCACAGCTCACCCTGCCTCGCATGCTGGTTGGGGAAGTGCAGGGGCGGCTCACAGTGGTTCTTGAAATGTCTGGGGTTCAGCCCAGCACCCACAGTCATGCTAGGGGTCTGCTCTTCTTGATATCATCAACTCAGTTTATCCTTTCTGCCTGCACAACTGGCTCACCAGATTATTAAATTCCCCCATTTCTATGCTTTGGTATCCAATATCATAGCCACTAGCTGCATGGAATTATTTATTTCTTTTTTTTTTATTTTAGAAACATAAAAGTACAAAAACATATTGACAAACAGACACCAATTATCATAGAAAATAGTACAATCACAACTAATCTATAGACAAGGTGATATGGTCTCAACAGTGGTTATTGCTTTATCCATTGATATCTTCGAATTGTAGATGTATGGACCCATATACAGACATGCAAATTTAGTCAG
>PVLD010014751.1:0-51151 GCA_004027595.1 Dinomys branickii | reverse complement strand
TATTCCCACCCTCGGGTTCTTACACCAGTGATATAATACGTTGCCTGCACATGTATCGCTGATTTATTTCACTTATGAGTATGGACTCCAGTTTTGTCCACTTGCCTACAAAGTTCCCAAAATTGTCTTTCTTTATAGCTGAATAATATTCCATTGTATAAAAATGCCACAATTTTTTAATCCAGTCTTCTGTGGATAGCACATAAAACTTTGAGAACACTTACCTTACCGGGTGAGATGAAGTCTGCCACATTCCTCTTCCCTCCTCCCCCTCTTCCCTTCTCCTCTCCTTTCCCTTTTCTTTCTCTTGTTTCCTTTCTTCCTCTCTCCTTTGGTTTCTTCTCTTCTCTATTCTATTTCTTCCTGTTGCACCCCATTCTACTGGATCCTACTTATTTCCTTCTACCTTTATTCTGAGTGATGTTTATGTATGAAAGTGAGAGAAAAGTATGCCATACATTGAAAGACTTAGAAAATGCACTATTTAAGGGCTGGGGCCATAGTTCAGCAGGGCAGTGCCTGCCCAGCAAGCACAAGGTCCTGAGCTCAACCCCTAGTACCAAAAAAACAACAAAACTTAAGTATTTACTTAGAGCCAAGAGTGGTGGTACACACACTTAACCTCAGCACTAAGGTGGGAGAATTACAAATTCAAGTTCTACTTTGGTGACTTAGCAACTTGGAGAGACTTTACTCAAAATAAAACAATAATTTGAATAAGAACTGGGGATGTGGCTCAGGGCAAAGGCCATGATTTCACATTACTGCAAAAAACAAAAGAAAACAACTTAGAGAGAGATTTTTCGCAAGACCCACTAAAGGGCCAGGGATATAGCTCAGCAGCGCAAGCATCTGCCTGGCAAGTGCAAGGTCCTGAGTTTGATTCGCGGTACCAAAACAACAAAAAAAAGACCCACTGAAGGGTCATAAACTACAACTTCAAAAACACTGCACTAAAGCAATCAACTCAATTTTTTTAAAAAAGAGGCAAACAACTGCATTTGGGACAAATGAAGAATGTCTTTGAGCTGAGTACAGCCCATGGACTGCCACTTTATGGCTTTTTCATTAAAAAACATGGTCCACTCACTGATGAATAGAGTGACTGATTCAAGTGCAGCGAGGGAGTATGTCGGAAGAGCCTCTTCAGCTTGGATTTTTAATGACAGCATTAAGCAGCTCAAAGCATCTAGTGCAGGGCCTGGCACACAGTACGTGCTTAGTAAACACTTAAGCACGCTAAAAACTGATGATTTTCTTCAGTTTCCTTGTTCCTGGCTGGTCCCATGAGAGATGGGGTGTGGCAGTGGAGATCAAGGGATCTACACCCACATGGGATCTGGGCGTTGCAGTCCTCCACACCCCACTCCTGTCTGCCTGGCCCTTTTGGGGTCCACTCATCACCATCACATCAACGCCCAGATGGTTGAAGCTTTGTTTTCACATCAACCAGCTGGGCCGCCCCACCCCCTCTCATCTCTTGTTTGGCAGAGCTGTGCGTTAAACTGCCAGAACATACACAATAGGGATATAGCATACGAGGGGGAAAGAGATGGAAAGGAGGAGAGGGAAGAGGCACTTTTTCAACTTTGCCTCTAACGTGTTCGTTAATTGAACTCATCAGCTAAAATCATTTATGGAAATAAAAAAAAAAAAAGAGAGCGAAAGGAACTGATCCTTTGCAAGAGAAATAACTCAGATGTGAAAATCCTTCAGACTAGGAGATTGCACTATTTATTCACCCAAGTGTCCTGCTGTGTCTCTGAAATGCAGTGATTTAATGAGGTGCTGCAAAGGTATTTGTTATTAAGAAATTCTGTCTCTGCTTATTCTCCTCCGTGTGATTAGGACGGAGCCCGGCGGAAGCTCCTAACCGGCACACTATTAAAGATTTAGGAGGCTGGTGCTCTCCCCATTGCCCCCCTCTCACAAACGCCTTTTGAAATGGTTCCAAAATTAAATATTGTACAAGCCGATCAGCCTTGTTTAACGCAGATGCTGAGTGAGATTTAAAAAGAAATTAGAAAACCATTTGTGTTAACAGATGTTCTTCCTTCTCTCTCTTGGAGCTGAGATGATTGGGGCTGGGTCCCTCCCGAGCCATGCAGGAGCCAAAAGGGAGGAGCCCCAAGTTGGTGGGGAGAGGAGCTGAGTAGGCCAGAGGGTCCTGGAAGGGCCAGCTGGTCCCCTGTTTCTCCATTAGTGAGGCTCACTCCCCTGAAGAGAGTGGAAAAGCAAGCTGTGGGCCTGGTGGGCTTCTCCCCAAAGCTCCCAGATCCTGCTGGAGCCTCTCCCAAGGCAAGTGCTTTTAGCAGGTGTTCACTGGAAAGCCGCAGCCACGCTAACTCACTTACCCATAGCGGTGGGGAAATCAGCCAAGAAGCAGGTTTCTCTATCCCCAGACTCATTCAGCCATCAGCCCTGGCAATCACCAAGTCCTCCTGAGACCTCTAATCCAGTCTCTTCATATCGACAAGACCAGCTCTGATCCAGCTCCTCCACAGGTTGGACACCCTGCTTCCGTACCCTTGTGCTGTTTCCTTCCTTTCACTCCAGTTCTGATGTCTGCTGGGGCTAACTCTTGGTAAGTTCTGCCCATATCTTAGGTCTTCCTTGAATAGACTATTTTCTCTGTTGAATCAAAATACATGAGGTCATTTTTCCTATGAATAAAATCATTGGAGTGTCCAGCGTGTTAAGCACAGGGTACCTGCTCTGCAGATGGACCTCAGGGCCTTCTTTGAGGAACGAAGCTTAGTGGCTGCATTATGAGTAAGGGCTGGATATAGAACTAGGCCTGGGGTCCTTGAAACCCACCCAACTGTCCCATGTGATAGGCTTCACACACTGAGGGGCACTGCAACTGTATTTGTGGATTTATTCTGGCTTGTTGGTGAGACACCAGAGTCGGAGAGACTTTTTCATGATCCCCTAGGGCAACTCAGACAGCATCAGAACAGGAGCTGCCTCCCATGAGTCCAACTGAGTGTTGTTTTTCTTTCAGTCAGTCTGTAACTCTATCCAAGAAATGTACAGGCTCTAAAATGGACACTGAGGATTCAGGAGGAACAAACTGGGCCCTCACAGAGGCCCCCATCTGTCAGGGGACACACATACTGGGCATGTTATGGCAGGTAAGTAAATACTGTCCAGAGGACTTCCAAAAGAAAGTACGGGTGCTCAGGGAATAAATGAGAACAGCAATTACCCCATGCTAAGGCAAATGACTAAGCATTGTTTTTTACCCCAGCGAACAAACCAACTACAGATCACATCAGGCGTGGGCCTGTTGCTGGCCTCCTTTCTAGCCTGGGCCATCTTTTCCACACCAACCAGCTCCTCGATTCCTCCTGCCACCCTTGCCCCATTAGCTATTGGGTGCCACCCTTCTTGTTTTATCTCCAGCCCCACACCCAGGTGACAGAATGATATCCCCTGTCCCACCATCACTACCGGAGGATCCATTTCTTCTCTGAGGTCCCAATCTTGCATGTAAGTTCCAAAAGCAAGCAAAAATGAGAACCGGGTCACTTCCTAACCTGTAATCTTGGAAACCACCATGGCCAAACACCATGAAGAACACTCCAAACAAGTTAGGAAGTCTAGAGGTCCTCCCTGGAGGCTGGCAAGGCCCTCCTTTTGCCCTAACGAGTTCTAGTAATAGTGCCCAAGGCATGGAGGTATTAAATGGAAATGGGACTCTCAGACCTCTGTCTGTGATCCCTTCCTGTAGATCACCTCTTCTGCTCAATCATTCCCTTCTTCAGAGACCTCCTCTGTTTGCTCTTCCACAATCCTCCACCCTGGCAAGACCAATCAACCTTCCCCTTCATGCCTTCTGCCCCACCTTTTAGTTAGCTGTCAATGCACCTGCATTCCTCTCTAGACGGTAAATTCTTTGAGAGAGGAACTCTGTCCTATCCTTTGTACCCTCCTTGCACAAAAGCCTTTCATAGTGCTTCGAACATAATAGGGATTCAAAGTCTTTAGCTGGTGAAACAATAGTAGCACACATGAAATAGATAAAGTCATATCGTATTTCTATTTCAGAAAGGCAAAACAGCATTATCCTAGGAGTCAGAAAGGTAGGCTACCGATCCCAGCTCAGGCATTCTGGGCAAAACTGGGCCTCTGTGTTTTCATCTACAAAAGCAGGTGGCTGGATTCACCTATCTCTAAACTGCTTCTCCAACTCGCACATTCAGTTTTTCTCATTCCAAGCCCCTAATTCCTGCCGGCTTTCAAAGAGACAGCCCTGGCTCCACACTACTTGATACATGAGCAAAATCACCCCTCATGCTTTTTCAACCTGGGACAGAACTGGAAAAGAAAGGATACTGGGAGAAGAAGTCCCCTTTCTTTTCTTAAAAAAGTGTATTTTGCACAGATACATACAGACACATTGGTGCACACATATACATCACCTCTGCCTTTGTCTACCTTTATATGTTGTGAAATCCAGGAAGCCACTGAGGATATACCAACAATGTCTTTGGAGTGGACCGAAATGTACTAGGACCAAAAACCTCTAGGATTACATTTTTTTTTTATTTTAAAATGCAAAAAACAAAAACACTAACAAACATACACACAGTGGCATAAGAACAGTACAAAAACTGAACTACAGGTGGCAGGGGATCGACAATGGTTGTTATATTGCATGTTGGTAGCTTCAAAGTGTATACTCAGGACAATACAAATAGACACACAAGATTGATCAAACAAATAATCACTGATTGTTTCCCACATCAATATGACATGAGACAACAGCACAACCATGTCAGCCATCCCGCACATACATACATACCTACTCAGCTATCCCCCTCTTCCTCCTCTCCTTCCCTTCATAGGATTACATCTTTAAAACTTCCATGGTGCAAATTCTTTCAGAGGTTAGGCTCCCTGCCTTTATCGAAAGGACAAGAAACACTGAAGTTTGTTTTTCTACTGGCAAAGACCTACTGCTTCAGCTGCCCTCTGTGCTGAGAATTCCTAAACTGAAGACTGGGAGGTATGGTGCTGGCAACCAGTTTAGAGACAAACTGTTTAGAGCCGAGGCTGCTAGCTGCTTCCTCATTGCCTCTGTCCCTTGTTTTCTTAAAAAGTAGAATCCTGATTTTAAACTAAGCACCTACCTCAACATTTCCCAGTCTTCCATTTGACTAATTTGATCGTAGAGTATAATGTGGCCTGTAAGACAAAAGTATTGTGTAAGATCTCCAAAAAAAATTCCTTCAGAGGAAGAACCCTCTACTTATAACTACTAGATGCAAGAGCTGGCACTGCAGGAGTCATCTTGGACCATGAGGTAAACATGGGAAGGAAGAACACGTAACAAAACGACATGACAGAAAGAGTTTTGATTGGTCCCTACCACTATGAAGCTGCCATATTTTCTTCTGACTTATTTTACACCAACATGATCTTCACTATTACTTCGGATTTACCGCAAATATGATTTGCTTATTTTTTATTTATTTTCACCAGGGAGAAGTCTTAATATGTTAAGTCATGTATTTTTGTTGGGGGAAGGGAGCCTCTGTTACAGCAAAGCCAATTCCTGGGACACTGGACTGGGGGCTCTTGGGTCTTCCATCAGAGAGTTGGCTGTGATCTTGGGCCAGTCTCTTAAATATCTGCCCCGAGTTTCATTATTTAGAAAAATGAGTCCAGGTGGAAAGGGGAATGAATTATAGACTTAAAGATGCCTTCAGTTTCTCCAGTAGATATCTTTTTAAAATTTCAAGATATCCATGTGACTGAGAATTGACCAGTTGAAGACTCCAGCTCTGGAGTCAACAGTGAGGACATTTTGCATCACCAGGCTTCCCATGAATACTACTAGACAAGAGGACACCAGGGCCACTCAAGAAACCCAAGACCTTAGACTTCAGAGTCAGATAACTTGACTTCAAATGCCAGTGCCATGATCTACTGACTCTGGGACCTTGGACAAGTCACTAGTTCTTACCCCTAACATGGGACAAACAATACCCATCCCAGGGATGTTTGGGTGAATTCAGAAACATGTAAACGTCAAGCTTTCCCAGGGCACCACAGTCACACAGTTAGGCTATGTAGATTGTGTCAAAGCAAACTAGACGCCTGGAGAAAAGGCCAGACACACTAGGCAAACGTCCTCTATCTTCATGGGTCCCCAGAAAGAGGACCACTATCCCCACTGGGCCCACACTAAACCACAGCAATAAAGACAGCCCGAGTTTCATTTCTCTCCACAATGGAAATGAAGGAGGGAATCACAAAGAAAGAGAGATAAAACTGAGGACCTGAGATTTGGGTTTGTGAACACTTCAGCAAGAAAACAAATATCTTTATTGGCTCTGGACAATCTGCCAATCAGCCTCGAAATTACCAGCTTCTCTCTCCTCCCAGAAGGGCCTCCAAGGCTGCACACAAAAGCTGCCAATGGAACTCCGGGACCTAGAGAATAAAAGCCCCTCTCTGCCGAGCACAGGCTGATTTGCAATGCATTGCTTTAGCATAATTTCCCAACTCTGCAGCCACACAAAAGCGTTTCTGTCCCTATCTATGAGTTTAATAATTTCTATTTCCTACACCTTGCATTCATAATGCATCCTCCCAACATGGGCGTGGGCTGGGCACTGGCCTCAGGCCTCAGGCATGTCAGCTGCCGTCTCAGGAGCCCCAGGCTGCAAAATCATTTATTAGACCATTTTAACCTCTTCCAAGGACGCAGTAACAGAAAACAGGCTGCCTGACCTGCTGGAAATGTACCTCTTGTGCCTATCTTGACCTTTACATCCCTTCTCCCCATTGCATGAATTAATTTATCCCACACAGCACCTACTATGCTGTGGACATTGTTCCAAGCCTTGTAAGACCTGCTTTCTTATCATCACTTGCACAGTACCAAAGAGATGACATATATACAGTCATGCACTGTTTGACAATGGGGACAAGTCCTGAGAAATGCCTCATTAGGAGATCTCGTCATTGTGCACACATCATAAAGTAGATTAACGCAAACTAAGATAGCTACAAAGCTACTTAAAATATGATCTTAAGTTACCATAGTAGATGCATCTCATCATTGACTGAAATGCTGATAGCACCATACTGAAACCAAGATTCAGTATGCGAAGGGGGCTTGACCACAAGTCTTGGTGTCATGTCTGTTTGGATTCATCATGTAGGACATGATGGCATTTGAACATAATATGTGCTCAATTAAAGTTGATGAATCTTGAGTGAAAAAATAAATGAATGCCAAGACCTATAAGTGTAGTGTAAAGCAATTTGGTTAGATTTAGTGAAGAGGGGAGCAAGGGAGAAGCTTATGTTACATGAGCCCTAAAATCACGTCACTGTGAAGCTGGCCCTGAAGGAATGTAGATGTTTCATAGAGATGAGGGGGCTGCAAAAAGCAACTCTCGCCAGAGCAAAGGGGCAAGGAGACGAGGCAGGATACAGGGCCCTGAGGCTGCTGAGGTCTAGGCTTGGGAAGAAGAAGGCAGGTCAGTGCCAAAGATCCCAGCCCTTGATCACGCCAGGCTGGGAACAGGAGAGAGTCAGGCAAACCTATACTTCCAGCTCCATCACTTACATGCGTGTGACCTTGGTCAAGATCCCCAGCACCACTGAACCTCTGCTTCCTCCTCTGTAGACTATGGTAGGTGAAGAGCCTGCCTTCCAGATCTGTTGTGAGGATGACAGAAGACGCACATGCACTGTGAAGAACAGTACCAGGCATAGGAGACTGAGAGGTTTCAGGTAGAAGCTGGAACCTGCTTTCACCAGAAACCCAACAATTCCCATCCGGGTGTGTGTTAGACAAGGTTCTCCAGAGAAGCAGGACCGATAGCATATACAAAGAGCTATGAAGAAGGAGATTTATTATGATCGACAAGCTGATATGATTATAGAGGTTGAGAAGTCTCACCACCTGCCTCCTGCACTGTGGGCCCAGGGAAGGTGATGGTGAAGCTCCAGGCCACAGCCAAAAGCCAAAAAATGAGGAAGCTGATGGCAAAAGACCCAAGGTGAGTCTGGAAGCCCCCAAAGCATGAGTACTAACCTTCAAAGCAAGAGAAGACCAATACCCCAGCTCACACAGAAAACAAATTCACAAATTCCCTGCTCCTGTCCTTTAGCAAACACCAGCAAGATCTGCCACCATATCTCCAGCCCTCCAGGAGGAAGTGCTAGCCCAGCCAAAGAAAAGGCATCAGGCACAAAGCTCTGAGCAAACTAAGTGCCGGTGGACACACGGCAGAGAAAAGTCAGATGCGGGCTACGCAATGGCTGATGGAGAGTTTGTCCTAGCAGGAAGCCCACACTTTATCTCTCTACTGGCTCTTCCTTGCACAGACTCCTTCCTTGTGACAGCAAGGAGGGAGATGCCCTCTTCCTCTTCTTTCTCTTCTCATCCACCAGCCATATCATAGACGGTTTCCTGTGATCCCACTAATCTCATCTTTGCATACCCAGGGTATCTATCCAACTGCTGAGCCCAGACTAAAATTTGGAAGGTCAAGTCTGGAAAGGACACTGTCCCTATCCTTATAGTACAGAAGAGAAGACCAAGGCTCAGAAGGGTCATGTGACTTGCCAACATCACACACTGGCTGATCGTTTCTGTCTGTATCCATTAGAAAGCTTGTAGCTGGAAGTAAGAAAATGCCCAACACAAAAGGGCTTAAGAATGAGAACCGCGGGGCTGGGGATATAGCTCAGTGGAATAAGCGCTTGCCTAGCAAGTGCAGGGTCCTGAGTTCGATCCCCGGTACCGCCAAAAAAAAAAAAAAAAAGAATGAGAACCGTTATTATCTGATATAAAGATCAAAAACCCTGCTAATTCAATTGATAATAAGATCCTAGCCTCTTTCCTCCTGCTCTGCCACCCTTGGTGTGTTAGCAATTGTCCCTAGGTTTGTCAGCCTCTAGTGGCAAAGTGGCCACAGCAGCTCTAAGCATCATGATCTAACCCACTCACACCCCTTGAAACTTAGAATGTCCTTCTTTTGTGCCGTGTTTAGGTGAGAACTCTTCCAAGACTCCTCTACAGGCTCTGTGGTGCCTCATTGGTTAGAATTACAAGTAGAATTAATGTTATTGGCTAGCTCAGGAGAAGCCAGCTTTGGCTGAGGAGCAGGAGTGCAGGAGAGCTGGGCAATGTGAATGTCCTGCCAGCAAAGGAGAAGCTGGGGACTGACTTAAGATGGAGGCAACAAACAGCTGGATGTGCTACTTAGGTGTGGCCCTGGTTGCCAGCTTCCTGGGCACAAGGAGACATTTTTTCCAGGAATGCAAGAGTGTGTCAGCAGTTGCTACAGCCTATGTTTCTGCTTTGTTCCTTCTTTGCCAAGAACCTGGGTATAGAGTTGAATAGCTAGGATGAAATGTCAGCCAGCCAGGTCAGACTGAGCTACCCAGTCCTTTGACCACACAGAGCCTGAGCTCACTTGGCCCCTTGGAAGCAACTGCCACCATCTACTTCCTCTGTACCCTAACTCTTAGCACAATGCACCAACACCAGGGGGATGCTCAAAAATGTTGCCATGAAATCCATAAGCTGGGATAATTATCCTTTTCTTATAGGGCTGCATTTCAAATCCTGTGTGATAATGTAGAAAAAAGCATTTTGTTGAAAGTGTGAGGAGGTGTTAATATCTTCACGATTCCACCCTTCTCCTTCCTCCCCACCTCAGAAATATCTGACTCCATACAGAAAGCTACACACAGGGCTTATTTAGGCTGGCTGAGAAACTGCAGGACTTCTGAGTAAGGAGAGGATATTAAAAGGCAAGTCATAGGTCCAAGTATCTTAGCTGGCTCAGGCTGCCATAACAAAATACCACAGATTGGTCTTAAAGCTTCAATAACAAGTCTATTGTCTCACAGTTCTGGATGCTAGAGGCCCAAGGTCCAAAGTCAAGGCAGCTTTCTGGTGAGACCTCTCTTCCTGGTTTATAGATGGTAGAGATAGTACCCTCTCATCATATACTCAGGTGGACTTTCCTCTTTGTGCATGTGAGGGGTAGGGAGAAGGGATGGAAAGAGATCTCGTATCTTCTTCTCTTTTCATAAAGTGAGTAGTCTTACCAAATTCGGACTCCATCCCTATGACTTCATTGAAACTTAATTAGTTCCCTGAAGGCCTTATTTCCAAACACAGTCACACTGGGGAGGTGGGTTTTATTCATGAATTTTAGAAAGATATAATTCAGTCCATAGCATGAGGAAAGTTGAGTTAGAGCCCATTCTAATGACTTGACTTTAACATGATTACTTGTAGAAATATCCTATTTCCAAGTAAGATTACTTGGAGTTCCATGTATGACTTTTAGTGGAAAAATAATTCAATCCATTAGGTCTAAGGAAGGTTCTAGAATTGCCCATCTGAGACCTGAAACATAGCCTGCCTTCCAATGACCTGTGTGACAGCAGCATGGCAGCATGGCAGTGTCATCTGATCCAGGAGCATTCTCAGACTTCACTGGCTCCTACTGTCATTTCCCAGGAGCCCCTAGCCCCAGTTCTATATATCAGCATTTTCTTTTGGCTTCTTTTTTCCTGCCCAAGCTATTTGCACAAGAGTCCAGTTTTGAGTCTGCTAACCCTGACTTTCTGCACACTTCTTTGATTTTTGTCATCATTCATTAGGATAGATTAGATTGTGCTAAAGCTGCTAAAAATTGCAAAACCTCCATCACTTAAAACAGCAAATTCATTTCTCATAATCCATATAGCCAATGTTGTTGTTCATGGGCCTCTGATCCACAGTCATTCAAAGACCCAGATTTATTTAGATTTCACCTGATTACAACATCCCCAGTTTAGAATTATCTACAAGAGGGCAAGGGGAGAAATGTGCACCAACTCTTTTAACAGTCATGCATCATCTCTGTCACATTCCATTGACCAGAACTAGCCACCTATTTCTGACTCTTTCATGTGAACAGAAAAAGAGAGATTTGGAAATATTGGTGAGCACTAATAATGTCTGTAACACATACATTCATCTAAAAGTCCTGAGCCTTTGCCAGGCAGGAGAGCCCCAGTGTTCCTTTCTCGCCTTGCCAGAAACAGAACGTACACTTAAACATTCCCAGTAGATGTGCCCAACAACATGCAAAGAGCCACCCACTACCTCTGAGTCAATCATTTCAACATTTTTCTAATACGCCTTTCAGCACTGAAAAGGGATGACTCTGACTCCCTCCTACCCAGAAACTTGAAAGTTCTATCTCCCAAGAGACAGGATTCCTCTGGCCTCTATTGAAGCAAGGAGCTCAGCGGTGGAGAGGACCGGCAGGAAAAAATGTCATCATCCCGGCCATTTCCGCTCCCAAGGGAACATTAACAGAAATCCCTAGTTTTTCCTCCTACCAGAGACCTGGTCCCACTTGGAAAACGGGCCCAAAGATAAATAATTCAAGCCAAGACATGCCGCCGCGCTACTTTGGCTGCTCAGGGATTTAGAGCATGCATCGCTCATGCTCCTCTTGCTGCCACAAGAAAAATTACAAATTGATCCACAGGACCTGACTCTCTGCTCATACTTCTCCTGGGCTGCTACTGCTTCTCTCTATAAGTAATGGCTAAGCTGGTGACAGTACGATTTAGGTCTGGTACAGGGAAGAGAGGGAGGGGCTGGCAGTGGTGAGCAGAGAGGATAAGAGTGGACAGTGGGAGGAAGCAAAGCTAAAGGGCTGCATTTCACTACAATGCCAAACACTGAGCTACCCAGCCACGAGTTACCATGGAGAAATAAAGCAAGCACCTTGCTGCTCAGTTTGCAGGGCCGTTGTCTTCTGTTTCCTTTAGAGTAAGGACAAAAATTAGGCACCATTTTTCCAAGCTTTATTTCATGCTAAGAACTGTTCTAAGTATTTTCCTTGCAACTACTCATTTGAACTGATTAGATTTAGGCTTGGCTTGGAGTGACAGCAAACTCAGAGTAACAATGGTTTACTGAAAACAAGTGTTTCAGTTCCAGGCATTGAGCTATTCAGACTTGGTAGGCACATGATAGGGTCCAGTGTCCAGGATCCCGCTACTTCTTTCTCTGCATGCTTGGTCTTCATTTCCAAAGTCCTTCGGTACTCAAAGGACATTGTATCCAGCTCCAAACACAATGCCTGAATTTCTGCTAGTAGGTTGGAAACAAGAGAAGAGTACACTCTGCTCTTTAGAGACACTTCCTGGAAGGTGTACATTCTTCTATTTACATTCCATTGGCTTGACCTTACTAATGTGATTAGGCTGGCAAAGGAGGGTGGGACACGTAGTCTTGACTCCAAATGGCCATATGTTCAACTAGCATTTGGGAATTCCGTTACCATACAAGACAAAGGGAAAAGTGATGGAGGAATGACTAGCAGCATCAATCATATCATTCATTTCATGACAACTTTTTGAGGTAGTACTGTTATTAAACACCTCTAACAGATCAGGGAACTGACATACAAAATTTTTGCATGAAATTCCCTGATCAAAATCATTCTTGTCTTTCAAGTTACTTAACAAACATTAATGACAGTCTCCCTTGTATTAATATTAAGTGTTTAACTATCAGCCACAAGAGACTCTGAGCTCCTTGATGGAAAGGCTATACATAGAATTCATCTTTCCCTAGTGCCTAATATTCTGCTTACCATAAAGGGGATATTCAGCAAATAAACAATTGTCATGGCATGTTAAATGCATCTTTTCCTTTGCTGTCTCAGCATCACCCTCATTATCAAAACCCTATCAATTAACTGTTCTATGCACTTAGCACTCATAACTCTAAATAAATGCACATCATATCTACCATCCCAGAGCCTCTAGTCTAAATCCAGGAGCATTCAAAATGGAAAGAATAGCATTCACCTCTCTCTGCACCCTCTTATCTGGCGTGGTGAAATCCTGCTCTACTGGCGGAGGAGCCTCTGCAGGCTGACTGTCTAACCAGGAAGAATGAATCCTTGCCTCCCTAGGGAGGGAGCAAGGCTGCACCCAAGAATATAAAACTATAGCTCAGTGAGCTTCCCAGACCTACCACCACCCCCAGAGCTGACAAAGCTGAGCAGTTCAGGCAGAGTTCATCTGAAGTGACTTGCTCATCATCACCCCACTCTCAGCCCGTTCTTTGCGGCATTTGCAATTTCTCTGCTCCGGGGGTCAAGTCTCCAGTGTGCCCTCCCTGAGTAATTGTGAAATTATTATGGTTGGTGATTTTAATTTAAATTGGATGGAGAAATGTCATACTGCGGTCGACTCATTTGCTATGGATTTTTACTTAACCAAATTGATTAGTCAACCAACTAGACTTAACTTGAGAGTTGTAATCATTCATTATTAGATCTCATTTTTCCCAACACACCCAGATGATGTCAAGAAATTAAAACTGCAGCAAAAACTTCAGCAGTGTCATCTCATCAAGGCACTAGGGCCTGCCTCAGAGATGGAAGCAGCTGTAAAAATCTGGGGAGCCACAAGGGCCAAGTTCTTGGGCAAAATACTGTCTCCAAAGAATGGCCCAAAGGAGGAAACCTTCACCAGGTTCATCAGAAGGAAACCATGGTTCTCATACATTGGTTGGTCCCTCAACCCTTCTCCACCACCACAGGACCACTCATCCTTTAAGGTCTTCTTAAAGTTGCCTCTTCTTTGAAGCCTTCTGCAACTCCCCAGGCAGCATACTTTCCCACCTGTCCACTCCTATAATAACACATCTCTATTACAGAAATTGGTATATTTGCATCTAATCATTAAGCACCTTTTCTCTTTTAAACATTAAGTTCCTTAAGGCCATTGTCAAGTTCAGCATTGTACTCTGCCTCCTCCTACTGCACTCAGCACTTGGCATGGACTCTCAGTCAATGTTTGCTATTGGATTGTGTGACTGCATACATTTCCTAAGGGCCAACCCCTGTTTCCAGGCATAGACGTGAGGGCTAAGGGCAAAGCAAGATTCATCACTATGGATTTTTGAACTGAGCCAGACAGAAATGGCTCAGCTGCTGCAGCTTTGAACCAAACCTGGAGGTTAGATGGGGTGTTATGCTGAGTTAAGACTCACCTCTATGCACCTTACTGCCTATACAGCCAAGATAATCATCAATTGCCTCTGTAACGCTAAAGGACACATCCAGAAAAAAGTGACAATCCCTGTATTGCCATGGACAGGTAATGCTGAACCATCATGTAGAAGAACTCCTGGACAGAAACCTGGGAAAGAAGAGTTTCTGGGTGATAAGGGGTGTTTTCCCACAAGTACAACCAAGACAGCCACTCAGAAGGGCCTTGTGATCTCCTTCTGATCATTGTCACCATCTTGAAATTCTCAACAATTATTGGAAAAAGGGACTTGCATTTTAATTTGGCAGTGAGAAGCACCAAAGATTACATAGCTGCTCTCCCATATTGTAGTGAGACTTGAAAGCCTATCTTGGCAGAAATGGCTAAAGACCTGGGATGTTTCCTGGAGGAGGGAATCCTCAGCAAAGATATCTTACCTATCTTCAAATTCTGAAAGATGGTCACATGGGAAAGTGTAAGGCTGTTTGTGCACTGTTTTGGGGGACAGAACCAGGGCCCCTGGGTTGGAGCTCCTTTGGGTTTGGAGCAGTATTGGTGGGTAGGGCTGGCAAGTACTGTGAATTGACTGGAATTATGTGAAAAAGGCTCTTGGATGGGGATACCCAGGGTTTGGCCAGAGGAATTCAAGCTAGGACTATATTTGGAATATGATATTTTACAGATAGAGATTGAAGTATCAAACTAGACTAAAGGACCCCATGCTTCTTTCTTAGTGCATTTATGCTGCTGTAACAGAATGTCATAGACTGGATAATTTATAATAAATTTATTAGCTTATGGTTTTACAGGCTGGGAGGTCCAATATTTAGGTGCTGGCATCTGGTGAGGGTCTTCTCATTGCTTCCTAACATGAAAGAAGGCACAGCACAGTAGAAAGACAAGCAGAGAGAGAGGAAGACAGAGGAGACAGAGACAGAGACAGAGACAGAGACAGAGACAGAGACACAGAGAGAGGAGACAAACCCACCCTCCCTCACAACAGCATTAGTCCACCTGAGACCAAAGCACCGCTTGAAGGTCCCATCTCTCAATAGCATTACAATGGGAACTAAATTTCAACTAGTTTTGGAGGCAACAAACATTCTAATCATAGAAGTTTCCATGTCTAAGCAGGCCCACTTCTTCTTCTTTTCTGATGGTTTTAAAAATTGATTTACAGTAATTATATACTGTGTTTATGGGATGTAGTATAACCATTCAATAAGTGTATACAATGGGTAATTAGCATTTCCATCTCCTTAGACATTTATCATTTCTTTACACTAGGAACATTTGAAGTCCTCTCTTCTGGTGTTCTAGAAACCATATAATAAATTTGTATGCATTGAAGTCACCTCATTGTGCTATAAAATATTAACTACATTTTAGTACTGATCATCTGAACCCCACCTACCTTTCCTCCCCCTACATTTCCTGGCCTCTAGTGATCATTATTCTACTCTCTACTTCTGGGAAATAACTTTTCTAGCTTCAATATGAAACAGAATACACAGCTTTTGTCTTTCTGTTCCTGGCTTATTTCACTTAACATAATGTCCTCCAGTCCCACAAAAGACAGGATTTCAGCCTTTTGATGGTTGAAGAATATTCCATCGTGCCTATAGACCACATTTTCTTTATACGTTCTTTCATGATGGATACCTCAGTCGATTCCTTATCTTGGCTATGGCAAATATTAGGGAACCCCCTCTCTATGGCAGAGAAGAGTCAAATAAAAGGTAGTGGAGAAGTGGGTAGAATCTACTGTCCGGGATAAGAACATGTAGACCTCTAACCTTTGATGTATAATAAGAACAGCCAGAGGCAAAAAGTAATGGCTTCACATTGACCCTCTTTCCAAGGTCTTTCTCAACCATGTCCCTCCCTGTTGTCTATGTAAGAGGTTTAGCCTCCACAGTCAGTGCTAGTGGCCAGTGCTTCTCTATCCCATCTTGCCATTAAATACACCCCAAATAAATTGAATCATCTATCTAGGTGTATCTTGGGGCCAAGAAGTAGTTAGCAAGGAGGCATTAAAGTAAGTTATTTCCGTGATGGGCCCTCAAAGTTGCCTAAGTGGCTGTGATCCAAAAAGATCTGAGGAATCACAACACATGAAAAATAAGTTCCAGACCAATTGCTTCCTTCCTGGCTCCTGGAATCATTTCTCCAGCCCTGCTGTCTACACACCCCATGGGAGCTATTCATTAACAAGGGTGAGAAATGCCTAAATTACACCTCTGGTTCATGTCCAACTCATTCAGGTGGTAAGAAAGTAAGATAACTCACTCCCGAATCATTTTGATTATTATCACCAAGTCATTTCCCCTTCAACACAGAGAGTGCATTGATTAAAAAAAACCAAAACCACATCCCTCACCCTTCATTCCTGCATCCCACACCTCACCTCTAGGCACCTCCTCCTCATTCCAATTTTCTTTATCAATGGAACCTGTGTTTCCCCTTCCTACCTGAGCCCCCGATCTTATCTGTCTCTGCCTTGTTATAAGATCAGCAGCACTGAGCCCTCTCCTTTGCTTGGTCTTTCCCCAGAGAAGAGCTGTTCTGTGTTCCCACTCCCTGGGGACTGGCAGGGCAAAGGGGATCCTCCTCCTTTGCATCCCACACCTCACCCCATTCCAACTTCAGACAGGCTCTGAAAACTGCTACTGTGTTAGGAAAAGGCACAGTAAGAGGAAGGGGAGCAGAACAAAGGCTTTATACAAACTCTTGCGTGCTAACATTTCCAAAAAGCTTTTAACAGAGACCATAGTTTCCCTCCAAGAATCAATGCATTTTAATTCATACAAAGATATTTGTCTGCTGCTCCCTTCCTTCAAGGCGCAGAGACACGTTTAACAAAACAAGTCAGCCTCGCGTGCAGACAAACGCGCTGGCTTCTCCCTGAAATTACTGGAAGTTCATTTTCAAAAGCCATCCTGTTTTCTGGGAATCAATGCATATCAACTAAAATCAATAGCTTCTCCGTGCGGATGGGCTGAGACACCAAACTGATCTAGTGTTCCAGTGCATTTGTATCCAAATCTAGACATTCTCAACAAGTCAATGAATTTAAACGTCTGCCAGTGTCTTTTCACTTAAAACTAATCTGTTTGCTGATCAGACTGTATATTTCCAGAGTGCGTATTAATATACTCTGTGTTTACCAGATCCAATGTGCATTAACTCAAATCAAAATATTTCCACTTAACTTAAAATCCAGTTTGTCCCAACTTCAGCAACACTCAAGGGAATGGACTCCAGACCTGCTCTCCAGGGGATGCAGCTGCTCCCCCCATCTGGCCCCAGAGGGTGGGTTTACTAGCATGACTAATAGGTTCTGGAAAAAATGGTGCCTGCTTCTATGGACCATGAACTCCAGGACTAGGAAGGACATGGAAGCATTCACTGGCTGCACCCCTCTGGGCATAGACTCTAGGTTTTCCTTATGCCATTGTCCAGAAATCACCTATGAGGGCTCCCCTGTGGTCATTCGTTCCTGTCTGGCATGATGCTCGATCAAGGACTGTTCTCTAGCCTGCCACATGCTGAGTGCCTACTAGAAGCAACGCTGCACAGAGAATACAGAAGTAAAAAGCAGTCCCCACATTCTAGGAGCATTTTATCTAGTGATGGAGGATCCCTCACCTGTGCTCAGATGGTCAGTCAACAGATACTTCTGGAGAACCTATTTGTCAAGATTCTGTGCAAAGAACAAGCACGCCATGATGAACATACCAGACAAAGCCCTTTCTCTGTGATTCCCCACCCAAAGCAAGATAGTCAATAAATCAGTACAAGAAACTAATTAACTGGGAGAGTGTGTGTGTGTGTGTGTGTCTGTGTGTGTGTCTGTGTAAGGTCTTCCAGGGGAAGATAAGGTACAAAAGAAGCCAATAGTAGCATCTAAATTAGAGATGTGGCAGGAGACAATGGGGTGTATACCTAAGATACAACACCAGGTATACGCCAGCACCTTCACCTTCAGTACAATTATTTCTTTATCCTCACAAGACTAGAAGGAGTTACTGTTGCCCCTATTTTGTGGGTGAAGAAACTGAAACTTAGAGGTTGTTGGACACTCTGTAAGACAACTGGCTGGGGACATCCTTTCTCTGGGGGTGCATCTGCTAGAGTCAGAATCCTGATTGAAGCCCAGGACTATGAGACCCAAGGACTCAGTGCATTAGCTAGCACATCACCTGCCTCTCACATGCAAAACAAATGAACAACCCAAGCCATGTTCCAAGAAGGAAGCCAGACTCCAAGGGCCATGTGGTGCTCTCTGGCTCTAGAAGCACAAGAGAGCTTCGAGCCTGAGTCTGCCTCAGGGAAGACTTCCTGGAAAGGGGGTTCGGGAACAAAGTCAGAGCAATGTTAAGGAAGGTAAAGGGCCCTAGCAAGAGGCACAGATAGAGCAAATGCACAGAGGTAGAAATAATACTGTTTTGGCCAGGGTCAAGCACTGGCCTGGGCAGGGGAGTCATAGGAGACGAACCTAGACAGGGAACCTAACCCAGGCTTCAGAACATCTTGAATGTCCCACTACAAATGTGTTTTTTATTGGATCATGGATTCCTTGGCTGGTTCTGTAGAAGCAAAAGGGTGAGATGATCTTGCGGGCTCCTGGACCACCTCAATCCAGGCCTCTATCAACGCAGCAGGGCCCTTTCTGCTCACCTACCTCTGATACTGACAGCAGCCAGGGGATACTGGCTGCTGAGGAGGCTGGTCCTCAGCTCAACTCCCAACCTCAAGGCATCACCATGGAGATGTTACACAGGCTGCCAGCCACACAAAAGGAGCTGTGAGGCTCTCTAGCTCACCTGGGACCAGAGCTAATGAGGAGGTGGCAAAAGTGTTTCATTTTCTCTCTTCTTCTTGCTCTCTCTCAAAAAGAAGGAATTTACACAGGCAAACAAACCCCACCCTGCCCCTGGAGGGAAGCCAGGATGCCGACCCTTCCAGGGTGGCTGGCCTCCTTCTGAGAGAGCAAGGGAAAGCCTTGGATCTGGGTTCCACAACAGGAAGTTCCCAGAATAGAACAAGGGATGGAGGGGCCAAAGGAAACCTAGGGAGGGGCGAGCTCAGAGCCCCATGCACTTAACATAAATGTAAGTCACAAGCTTCAGATCCACCACTTTGGACTTCAGGAGGACAAACAACCTCTGTGATTGAACCCAGGATCCTTATCTGGTGACAAATAACCAATTGGATACACTGGGATACTTCAGCCCCATCTCTGCTCAACAGCTCCATCACTGATTAAGGATCACAGGGCAGACAGCACCCACCCAGCAGCCCAGGGTGTCCTGTGTGCCTGAGGAAGTGCCAGGCACATCTCCTGAATGACAAAGAAGAGAGAAGGGACAGAGGTGCCAGAACATCCAGGAAAGGACAGGTTGGGGCCCGGATGTGGAAAGAAAGACTGTTGCTTCTGAGTTGGGAAGTGAGGCTCTGGAGCAGCCCCAGCCAGCAAGCAATCTTCACACATGCATTGTCGTTCTCCTCTGCAAAGGGGTGAGAAGAGGGGCGGGGGAGAGGTGGCGCAGAGAAAGAGAGTGAGCTGGAGAGGTGAGAAATCCAGCATCTTCAGACCTGCCCACACTGCTGGCTTCTCTGCTGTGTGCAATACCTCATCTCACAGTCATTAGAGAGAACCCACAGGATGCATGGAAGCTGGACACCCCGAAGGGTGAGAAACGAAGAGAAGGGATGTGGACAGATCAGCAAGCTCCGGAACATCTTGAGAGAGATGGGCCCTGGCCTGGTGCTGTCCTCACCCCCCAGAACCCAGGCTTGTAGGAATGGCACAGGGATGGGCACTGTTGTCCCTCCAAAGCCCCAGGAGCACCAGTGGGTAAGTCCCCATGTCGATCCAAAGCCTGTTACTCTTCCTCTGCCTTCTCCTATAACAACCAGGATTCAACTTTCCCTCTCTCTGGTCCAGCCTATTCTAGTTAATGAGCAAAGAGATGTAAACTAGGAGGGGAGGACGGGGCACAGTCCCAGGAATAGTCTTGGTGGGAGAAGCCCTTGCTACTAACAATGTGAGTCAGATCCTGACCGCAATCTACAAAGGGCTTTGCAGCACCTCCCCATTGTGCTTACATCACTGTGAAACCTACACAGACACATACACACACACACACACACACCTCCATCTCACTACCTTTTGAAGACACTGGAGACACTGCCTTCACTTGCTCTGGTCTGGGGGCCAGGTCCTCTGTAACTCTTCACTGAAGGAGAGAAGTATCTCTCAGGCTGCTCCCTTAACTTCCACTCAAGTTGGAACAGCAGCTTCCCTTCTAAATGCCTCTGTAAGCAACAACCTTCCCGGGAAACTTCTTGTCCTTTGAACCCAGCTGAACCTGAACAGGAGATGACGATTGGTTACAGAATGAGGATTCTCCCCTGCCAGGTCCAGAGAGGGTGAAATGGCACACAATGCTGATGTCAACAGCACCAAGTACAAGTGAAGATGCCTACACACGCACTCACACATGCACACAGGTGTGTGCACACAAAACTCATTTCCTCCCTGGCTTACTGAGGTTTGAGAAAAAGAGCCACAAAGTCAGAGCCCTCAAGTTCTGCAGCCTTCAGCACCAGCAGTTACCTCCCTTAGCTCTCTGGGTCAGAAGTTTCTGCTCATCTGTCCTGCTCACCCGAGTGGTGTGAGGCACTGGGGCAGCACCGGGCCTGACCACTTCCCACCATCCTACCGAAGAACAGCGTTGAACCCTATACAGCTCTTGCTGACTTCTGCCTGTAGCTGATGATAGTGGGATTGGGCATGAAAAAGAAACAAGTGCAAAGGGGTGAACAAAAGCCCCCCACAAAGCAAACCACAGGGCAAAGCACCACACTGGTGGGACTGGGTTAGCTTCCCACTGGGGCAAACGCCTTTCACAAGTTTATTAATAATGAGTGCCACCAAGCTCAGACCGCTGGCCCCTCGGCAGGCCTGCAACCCTCATCCAGCCACCTCTCAGCTAGGCTTGTGGGACCAAGGGCAAGGACACTCATGTTTCAGGCCAGCAGTGCAGGTGCCCACAATGCTACGAAAGTGGCTTGGAGCTGGGAGACATCCAGCAAGGCCGCCTCCTGCGGTCAGCACTCCTGGCCCAGCTGGACTAGCAAAGCATTATTTATAATTGAACTTATCGTGTGCAACTCTTGCTGTCGCTGTCGGTTAGAACCATTTGATGTCGTTGAGCCTTTGGTGAAAGGAGAAGGGTGGGAGGGAAGAGGCAAAGGCAAGAGAAACAAAAGGAGTTTCTTAGCAGGACTTCAAAACAGCCAAGGGCTTGAAAAGATCTTTGCTAAGGTTCTGACCTACTTTGCATGTGGATAAGCCATCTCCTTCACTTGTAAAAAAATAATCCTGCATAAAGTGGCCACAGCTCTATTCAGGAGAGCCAGGGCTGCACTGCAGAAAGGGGTTTTAGTGCAGTAATCAGAGGCCATTTAGGAGCCATGATTTGGGTAATTATATAAGATTTCAGCCTCTCTTCTTCCAGGGCCATGCGTAGCCATGGGAGATGTGGCTGCCAGAACATGTTGGCCAGGCTGGAAGAGCCGGATCCTGCAAGGCTTGCTGCAGGGAGCAAACCTCTATGCTCTGCAGTGAGGCCTGCGTGGCCCAAAAGCAGACTCTGGCTCTGGACCTGCCTGCTCTAGACTTGTGGGGTCCTCACTTAAACTCTCAGGGACCTACTTTTCTTACCATGAGGACACCTTAAATGATAAATCAAGTCACAGCCACAAGCAGGCACTCCAGGTCCAATGCCTGGCACATGGCAAGTGCTCAGTCTGGTGACTCTTCCCTCCAAGTTTTCTAGAATGAGCTGGGAGGAGGCATGCCACCCTGTTTCCAGATTCCTTGAACCAACCAGTGGCAACTGAGGTTTCTAGAACCCAAAGATTAGAACATAAGCAAAACCAAGGCCTGCTAGACAAAAGGTCAGCTCACCATATAGGGACAGCCAGCCTGAAGAAGACTGGGACAGGGGTCTGAAATCAGAGCAGAGAGAGTCACAGAATGGCAGGGCACAGGGCATGAGGAAGGGTGGTTGATGAACAAGTGACATTCTGCAGAAGGCAGGTGCCTACTGTGACCATACTTCCCCTGCCCAGCACTCCTGCCCCAAGAGCTCCACTGGCCTAGAGTTGAACCCCTGAACTTGGCCGCTAACAGACAAAAGACTATGTAGTTCAGGGCTTCTTCGAGGACTGTCAGCAATGGTCATGCAAAATGTCAGGATAGAGATTAGAATTTAAGATGGAGACATTGCTAAGAAGTTGGGCTCAGGATTGATTGTCAAAAAGTACTTCATCACATTAAATGTTGTTATTAAACTTCGTAAAAAATCCTATGCGATTGGTACTGTTAGGAATGTTACTATTCCCATTTTATGGATGTATGGATGAGTGAACTGAGGCTGTGGGAGAGTAAACTGTTTGGAGTCCTACAGCTAATCAAGAGGTCTGCATCTGAGTCAAGAGCCTAGGCTCCCAGAGACTTCATATGACCTCAAAGCCTTTGCTTTCACTCAACAAATTTGTGAAAACCACCCTCTGTGAGTGCCAGGCACTAGAGATGAAGTGATAAATGCCAGTGACTAGAAAAATCTGCCCTTATGGCACCTGCTTGGTGGACATGAGGGGCTTCGCCAGCATCCCCCTCTGTCTGCTCTCTAGCACTGTGCAAGACGACTTCAGGAAGGTACTGGGAGGGTGCAAATCACCCCTTGTAATCTCAGTCCAAGTCAGAACTGAATCCTAGTTATTTCATAAATTCCAAACAAAGATGAAATTAATTGTGGATTACCCTTTGGCTTTAGGTTACCCTGGTGTCTGAATGCAATTATCAAAGTCTCCTCAGGCAAAGCGGTCCCCCAGCTCCCACGACCCTGGTCAGTAGGGGTCTTAGCATTAGAGTTTCCAGTGACCTTGGCCATCCTGAGGGAGAGGATGGGGTCCCTTTGTTTTCATCCAGGGGTCATCTAATCCGGAAGCAGGACAGAGGCCCTCTCAATTAGGCAGAACTAGGCCCCCCAACCAAAGAATCCTCCAGCATCTAAGCTGAGGGTAAATGAGTGAAGAACTCCCAAGTTAAGAAATGCACATGGTTTTTTGATCCCTAGTTTCTTCAAGGAATTACCATATAAAATCTGTATCCATTCTGCACGAAGGCACTCGTATAAAGCTGTGTGAGTAAGACGGTTTATAACAGTAAAGCAGTGAAATTCATAAATACCTACAGATGTGGGAATCAGGAAATGACACCAGAGTACAGCCATACTGCAGAATACTACATGGCCATGAAAAAGAAGGGGGAGGGGCATGGGAACTGACATGAAGCATATCCAAGACACAGTCATTTAAAAAAATAGAAAACTAAGCCATGAAACACTATGTCTGGTCCAGCTCATATTTAAAATAAACAAAAGCATGTCCAGGACTGGGGAGGGTGCACATAATTTCAATTAAAATATAGACATACTTGCTTATAAACAGAGCTTGCTGCAGAAGAATGAATGCAGAGGCCATTTAGGAGCCATGGTTTGGGTAATTATATAAGATTTGGGCTTCTTCTCCATTGGTCTGGGTATCTCTCTGCTAAGGATGGTGGAGAAGGTTCAGTGATTCCAAAAAAGGGGACCACCTGGGCTGTGGTGCTCACCATGAACGACCACAGTCTCTGCCCCTCCAGCTCCCTGGCTTCCCACGCCCCAAAGAGGGAGGGCTGTAAGAATGGGATAAGAGGAAGGGCAAGTGGGGCAGTTCGGTCCTCCAGCCCCACATCAGCCCTCTTCCCAGCAGAGCTGGAGGGACTTCTCCAGTCACTCTGGAAGGGGTCCCCTGATCTCCCGTCTCAGCCCCACCCAGTTCCACCCATCTGTGGGAGAAACAGGAGACCAGTCCAGGACTGTGACCTTCAACCACTGGGCAGAGTTAGCACAGGGTCTTCTAGGGTAAACCTTTGGGATGCTCCTGTCCTGGAAGGCTGAGACCTAGGTACCATTGTGGGGACAAATCCTGTTGGGGGCCTTCAGAAGTGAGAAGACCTGGCTCTGGGCTCAGACCCACAGCGGCGCTTTCCTTGCCCAGCTCTGTCCAAGGAAGGCAAAGCCAGGTCTCTGGCCTGTGCTGTTTCCTGCCTGTCCATCTTAGTATAACTTGTAGTCACACGAACAGCTGATTATACACATTGTGAGGAAAACTGCTTAAAGAATTTTCAGTACTTTCTAAAAGCGCCTTATAATCCTTGTTGTGTCTCACACACAATATTGGGTGGACTCAGTGATCCCATTTATAAGTGAGAAAGTGGTCCAAGGTCACACAGCATCAAGGACAGAAATACAAGCCAGAAAGACTGACTGCCTTGGCTCCTGACTTCTTTCTGCCAATCAGGGCCTGGCCGCAGCTGGGTTTCCCTTTCCTGTCAGGATTATCCGTACTGTTATCTAAAGGCACCAAATAGGTCAAAGCACAAGGCATCCTTTAAAAGAAGAAATGAACACTTTCAAAAGGCTTAGGAGCATAGAATATTCAAGGTTCTCTCCTCCAATTATTTTGCACAAGAGGGATGTGGGGTCTAGAGAAGCATAGTACCTTGTCCAGGGTCACAGAGCGAGGCAGAGGGGAGATTCTGAGAGGTGGCCCCGAGTGCCAGCATTGGGCTCACGTGTTTAGGGTGAGTCCAGCTCTTGCCCTTTCTCCTGGCAGAGCCTAGGCAGGGCTGGGGTGGGGTGTTTTCATGCCAGTCACATGAGAGCATATGGTAGGATTTGCAGAGAGAGGCAGCTTTGCCCTCTTCTCTCACATGCATCCTGCATCTGCAGAGAAGTGGGAAGAATGTCAGCAGGAAGACTGCAAATATCCCCTCAGGCAGGCCTGCTCAGACAAGCCCCAAAAGTGGGGACAGAGAGGAGGAGGAGACATCTCCACTTCTGTCCACCAACTCCGTGAGCAGGGCTGGAGTTTGCAGTCCCCATATCAGTCGATTCCCATCCTGTGTTAACCTGAACTCAAAACTGAGACACCCCGAGCAGAGCACAGCACTGGGAGCCCAGCAGGCCTGAGCTCCACACTGACTCTGAACTAGTCCTGCACAGCATTGGACAGACCACCTACCTGCTTATAGCCCACTATGAAGTGAGGCTGTTGGACCAGGTAATCTCCACAGTGTCCAACACATCACACTGTGCAACTGTGGAAAGAAGAAACTAGGAACAGGAGGCACATGTGCATTACCCAGGTGCACTGGCAAAGCCTGCAATCCCAACCCTCAAAGAGACTGAGGCAGGGGCTGGGGATATAGCTCAGTGGAATAAGTGCCTGCCCGGCAAGTGCAAGATCCTGAGTTCAATCCCTGGTACTGCCAAAAAAAACAAAGAAGAGAGACCGAGGCAGGAAGATCGCAAGTTCAAATCCCATCTGGGGATTTGCAAATTCAGGGAGATCCTGTCTCAAAATAAAAAAGGACTCGGAATGTATAGCTCAGTGCAAAGGTCCTGGATTCAACCTACAGTGCTAAAAAAAATGAAGGCATCATGAAGAGACTGGGTTGAATGAAAGTCATGGCACGTGCATTCTTTAAACACTGAGTGCGTTCTAGGACCCCAGCGAGGGACTTCACATGTCATCTCTCCTCCAATTCTCACAACAATCTTGCAGATCTTATCAATGATGCCACTGACTCAGGAGAGACTGCCTCCCACAGTGAGCCTCCAGGAGCCTTCTGGCTGCCCTCCCCCTCCTCCCCTATCAGTGAGGCCCTAAGTTTCTGGCACATTCAGACCACAAGCCCCGGTGTTTGCTCCAGAGGAAACAGCTCCATCCCCTGTCATCTCATGTCATCTCATTCGCTCCTTTGTGCCTCGCACCACACACCGCCCCGGCCTCCTCCATTCCTGCTCGCTGTCCCCAACCTCCGCTCCCACTTCCCGGGCCTCTGCCCTCTCCCACACACTCAGTACGCTCTCCTTGGCTCTCCCAGCACCTGATTCCTTTCACATTCCTTGGTCTTGGGCTTTGGGTTTCTGGTGTCCGGGCACACCTATGTGTCCAGCCTCCCTCTTTCCAAATGTGGCCCAAGGGACCCAGCAAGGGGCTGACAGACAAACAAGAGCCCGCAGAGCCAGCACCTTGTGAAGTCAGTCTGGAAAGCAGAGCAGAGCGCCTATGCGAGCTCAACAACAGCGACTTCGGGTGTTGGCAGGGTGGTGAGGAAAGGCCACCATGGCACAGGAGGGTGCGCCCGGGAATGACCAGGCGAGGTGTTCTAGGAAGCAGCCCTGGGGCTTGCTGACGGGTTGTCAGCTGGGGCACCAGAAAGGGGACAGAAGATGATTGTGAGCAACCCTGGGGGAGCCAAGGGAAGAGAGGTGTGTGCGTGTGCGTGTGTGTATGTGTGTGTGTGTGTGTGTGTGCGTGTGTGTAAGAGAGACAGAGAGAGAAACATAAAGAGACAGACAGACAGACAAAGATAGGAGGAGAGAAATGGAGGAAGGAGAGAACGAAAAATAACATTTCACACTCGTTTTGAAGTAACTCTGACTTTCAAATGAAAATGTCTATCAGGTAACAAGAAAACTGTGCCAAGATCCGCAGAGAAAGTGCGGGCCAGGGGCCACGGAGGGCAGGCCGGGCTAGAAACTCTAAACTCCTGAGGAGGAACCCGAGCCTGTTGCAGCCTGACACCTGCATGGACACTTGTCCCAGGAAGACAAGTGACTCTATTCTGACAGTGGCCTGCATGAAGATAGCACCACCCCACACCAGGGTGGCTGAGGGCCCCATGTGATTACTAAGAGCAGGCATGGGTGTGGGACAGACCCACAGGCAGCTCACTGAGGAGCAGACAGGGTGTCAGCAGGACCACAGGAAAGCCAGGGAATGAGGAAGGGAGGAGCCCAGGGGTCGCAGTGAGATGATGGTGATCTTGGAGTGGGCAGAGGTCAGCAGGGACCGAGTGAGAAATGATAGTATGGGGCTGGGGAAAGAGCGAGAAAGATGAACATGGGAAATCAGATGCTGGCTGGGAGAGGTGGTCAGAAAGGCCACACCTGGTCTGTGCTTTCCTCCACTCAGCAGACACTTGCTGGGTGCCCGTTACCTGCTGGGCTCGGTGCCAGGCAGCAGACCCAAGGATGACTCAAACCCTTGCACAGCAGGGAGGAGGGGTCTGAGAGTGACCGGGAGGGAAGGAGGTGAGTGCTGTGATGGGCACACCAGCCTGGGGCTCCTGCTCATCTGCGGAGACAAGAAAAGGCCCTGGGCAGGTTAGGACTGGCCCTAGAAGCCGGGGTCAGTGTGGTATCCAGACATCAGGAGCAGGAGGCAACAGCATCCTCTCCCTGCCAGAATCCAGCTTCCTCCCATCGTCACCCACACGTCCAGGTAACACCGGCTTCCTGAGACCTTAGAGCACACTCGAGCCCAGGAAGGAAGGAGAATGTGGTCAGCTCTGCACCACACTGGCTTCTCCCTGCTTGGCAGAGTTTCTCCAGGTTCAGTGGATGCTGTCCACGCGGCATCCCCCACCCCCCGTCTCTCTCTCTCTCTGTCTCTCTCTCTCTCTCACACACACACACACACACACACACACATGCACACACGCACTGGGTCTCCCAGCTGCAGCATAGCAAATACAGAAAGGCAGAGCCCCTGCTGCCAAGGTCACACGGAGGACCCTGGACACGGAGAGCAGGCAGGGGGAGCTGCTCTTGCTCCGGCCCCAGAGCCTGGTCCCCTCTCCAAAGGAAGAAAGGCACCTTCCCTTCCCCTGCCTTTCCCCAAATCAATCTCGACATCTCTTTAAATCGAAGTCAGCCACAATGAAAGGGTGGTGTGGAATTTTGTTTACCAATCCTGGCGTCTAATTAAAATTAGCTGATGGTTCTTCTAGTTGGTTTTTGTTCTGACTATTTTTAAGCCAGAGCTGCTAGATCAGTGTAGCCACTAGTAAGCTGTCAAATCAAATTTTCAAAAGCAAATTGCTTTTATAATTAATTTAATTATTATTACGGCTCCCAGTTTTGTGTTGCCTTAATGAACACAATCAGGTTTCACCCTCCGCTGTCCCCCACCATGCACACTCTGCACCCCCCCACTTCTGCAGACCCACCTCCCACATCTCCAACGCAAGATGGGCGAATGGAAGGAGAAGAAGAAAAGCAGACACGTTCGAGTCCCCTCCCGCTCCCCACCAAAGCCACCTCCTCACTCACGCCCTCACCCTCAGAGTGAGTAATTAAAGTTCTGCTCTCTGTTATGGAATAAACGGTACATGTTTTAATTACTGCGGAGCCTACCCAGGCATCCTCACACTCCCGCCCAAGTCTGTGAGTCTGTGTGGGTTGGGGGGGCACAGCCAAGAGTGAAAGAAAGTGCTTCTGTGACAGTGACAGCGGTCTGTCACCTGGGGTCTGGCATTCAGTAGGGAACTGCCAGTTACTAAGGAAACTAGGAGGGAGAGAGGAAGGGAGAGAGGCGGTTAGATCCAATTTTGGGTGACAAGTGTGAGCAGAAAGATTTTGGCCCCTCCATGCATCCCAACCTAAGTCAAATCTCTGGGGCCAGGCAGGCCCAGACATGGAGGAGGAAGCCACAGGAGGCCGCCCTCTCCCAGGGGCCCAAGGCGGGGCTGGAGGTTCAGCCCCAGCGTGTGCGTACACGTGTCCGCGTGCGCGTGCGCCTGTGTGCACGCAGCTGCCCACGCCCGTGCCTGTGGCTGTCTGCCTGTGTGTTTACCCTTCTCTGTAGTTGGGGTGTTTCTCTTTTTTCCTTTTGTTTTCTTCCCTCCTCAGGTTGCAGCTGATCTCGTTTCCATCCCTCCCTTTTTGTGGGCTTGTTCCACCAGTTAGTCCCTCACCCTTCCTCCCTCAGCCTCTCTGGGCGTCTCCTCCCCACTCACCTGCTTCTCTTTTCCCTCTCCCTGCCCTGCGCCCCCAGCATCCTCTTCCTCTGCGTGCTCCTCCTCCCTCCTCCCAGCCTTCTCCCTCTACCTCTTGGCTTTGCTTCCTTTGTCTCTTGCAGGCTTTAGTTCACATTTGGTCCCTGGGGAACCAAACCATGAAGGACCCTAGGGACTCCCTGCCGTCACGTCCCCGGCTGGTGACTCCTGCCCAAGAAGGAAAAATGGAGTCTGAACTGATGCAGGGCACTCAGGAAAAGCGCCCGCACTCGAATGCTATCGGAACGGGGAGAGCGCCCACAGTGTGCACAAGCCATTGCGGTCTCTGGACACAAGTCCAAAGCACAGCAGAGACCGGGAGGGAGGTGAGCACTGCAGACCGATCCAGACAAGAGGGTCCCAGTCCAAGGGGACGGAGGCCGCGCTTCCTTCTGGACTTCTTGACTTTTCTGGAGCCCCTGAAGATGCTGCAGAAAGAAGTGGCTGAATCATCAGCACTGGGTGGCCGCAGGCCCGGCTGGTGACAAAGCACTATGGGTACCACTGGGGAGTCCCAGCAGGCCGCAGGCTCTGGAGAGAGTTCGCCCCTCCTGCCTGAAGCAAAGAGCTGCAGGGCATGGCAGGCTGGGCCCGGGTTGACAGTTCCCTTCCTTCCTCTGCTCTCCTCCCCTCCACCCTCCTTGGTCTCTTGTTCTCTCCTGGAGCACAAGGCTCTGGGCTCTGCTGCGGCCAGATCCCTGGCTCCCTGAGCCCCTCAGGGAGAGCCCCTGGTTCTGGAGGGACCTTGCTGCCACTGTGCTGTTCTGAGTCAGGACAAGATGGACATCTGGGCTGGCTGCTACAGACGGGGCTCCCAGAGGTCTAAACATTAGCAGGGGACAGGCCAGTCATCTCAGTAGTCAGGCGTTCGATAGGCCTGAAAACAGGGTCAACTCACTATATGTTCCCTTTCTTTCCATAACCAGAGTCCCAGGAATGCCTCCAAAAACAGGTCCCTTTCAGTCCATCTTGCCAGACAGATGGTTCCCGGAGCCCAGCGAACTTGGCCACCTAAATCCCAAGGGAGACAAGTTAGCCCTCCCAACTCCAGGGGGCACTCTCTTTCCAATACCTGACATCAGCCCGGAGGTGCTTCCAGGAGACCAAAGGTGGCCTTGGAACCAGCATCCCAGCAGGAGCCTGGTGTCAGTTTGAGAAGTCTCAGCCCTGTTTCTGAAGCCACACACGCCGGTCTCAACAGTCTGACTGCGGACTGAGTGGGCATCCTCTGACCCCTCTGGCTATTGCCAGGTAAATGCTCTCGCCACGGCCTCTGTGTAGAGCAAGCCTGCCACCTGCTGGTAAGGACTCCCAACTACAGTCCGGGGCTCTTTGAGGGTGGTTCTCTCTGGCGCTTTGGGTCTGCAACCCGGGTGCCAGCTGGCTGGCAATGCGTCCTTCAGTGAAATCTCTAAAGCCAGTGCGATCACACTGAAAGTTTGTGGGGACACAAAAGAATAGGATGGGAGTGAGTTTCAAAACTCTGAAACGGGACCTCCATGGCAAGGGCTAGAGTGGAGAGGCTTCCAAGCAGTTCATCTGCTTCTGGATGCAGATGAAGCCTGGACACTTGGGACAGTAGAAGACAAGAGCATGCGTTCCATTGGGTAGATATCTGGGTACCACCCTTGGCTCCACCACCACCCACCAATGGGCTAGATAGTGGTTTCCTCCATGGACACACAGCCCCTCCCCAGGAGCAGGGACAGGCAGGCAAGAGGCAAAGAGCTCACCAGCTGGAGCCAGAACAGCCCCAACCTGGAGCCTATGGATGGATGGGAAATTGGATGGCGCTAGGGCAGGAAGGGCCTCTGGGATCTTCTAATCCAATGGAGGCTGCACGAGTGTCACGGGGCCCTGAGCACTCATCTTCATGGGCTTTTTCCTCCACACACACACAAATTTACATTAAAAATCATATGCTATGATTGCTTTGTTATAAAGATTAATGCTGTATGTTAGAACATTTCCCTCAAACTAAAAGTTTGGGGTTGTTTCCTTCTCACCATAAAAGAAATTAGGACATTTGTGTGTGTCTGTGTACCTAATGGACGAGTCAGCCCTGTGTCCAGCCTCTTCCCATGACAAATGACACTGCAGCTGGAAAGGGGAAGAGGCCCACCCACGGCCACACAGGAGCTAGAGGCAGGCAAGAGCCAGGAGCAGGCCCCCAGGCTCAAGGTAGCACTCTTTCCATGACCTGTTTAACCTTTCAGAGGCAGAAAAATCCTTGTCACCTAGCAGCACAGCCTAAGAATCCCCCATCTACCCCATGAGGTTCTTGGGTTGCCTACAAGATGCACACCTAGCTGGGACCTGCTTCTCCCTGCTCCTGGGCACTGGCCTTCCCTCCCCCAGCCCTGGCCAAGCAGCCAAGTCACCACCAACACTGCAGCTCTTAGGCCTGCTGTCTTATTAATTCCTAATTTCCAATTTGCAAAAAGAGAGAGCCTTAAACCTCCATCTCACCAGCCCAGCAATCACACAGATGATCCAAGTATCTCTGGACAGCCTTTAATTTATTTCCCAGAGCACACGGGCACTGCTGAGAGACTTGATGGCACCAGCTTAAACATAATAAATTACTCAAGTACCAGAGATTAGTTAATAAAGCTCGAGGCTCCCTCCCAGCCCCTGCTGACTTGGTCCATGACACGAAAGTTTCCTTTGAAGACGCCCAAATAGAGGGGTGGGGAGCTCAGTGTGTCTCCGGGTCCAGCCTCCTTCTTAGCACCTTTGATACCAGGCAGAAGTCGTGACAAGGGTAGAAAGTCAGAGGCCCCCAAAACTCAGATTTTTCCTAGTTTGGGTCTCAGTACACAAATGGTAGTCATAGTCCAGTGATGGCAAATCTGACCCTTGCTTGGGTGCACTTTGGAAGACCAGGAGTCAGAGGATGCCCACAAATGAAGACAGATGTGATTGCTTTTGTAGCTGAACAAAGGGGGTGGAGAGGGTTTTCTTGGAGATACAAGACTTCAGGATAATCTAAGCACCCTGAGGGCCTATCCCTGCTCCTCACTCCTTACCTGCCATGTGTCTTTGCAGCTTCGTGTCCACATGCCAGCCCCTCATCCCCAGTCCCTCTGTCCCTCATGGTGGCCCTGGGATGCTTTGGCCTCACCTACACCCACATGGTCCAACCCCACTTCCCTTGATTACTAATGAGACTCCCTTTCTTGCATAATAAAATGTGGCTCTAACACTTGGAATTCACCTTAATCTGCTAGTGGTAATAAGAACTAGGAGACTGGGAAGGATATTTGAGGGTGTAGCTTGCTTTCTGGGGACCTCAAACAGGGGATTCTTGTCTGCTGGGGTAGCTCAGCAGAACATTGAAAGAGAAATGGATGAGAAAAACTCAGAATTCAGTCTTAGCCCATGAGATTGGGAACAGGGTTTCAACAAAGGAACGAAGGAGAAGTCTGTAAAACGCTAGCAGGAGTCGCATTCTGCCTAAGAATCTCCCCTACTGCCTTCGCTCAGGCACCCCAAGTCTAATGTCTCAATTAGATAAACCCAGTAACCATAATCTCCCCCTCTCTCCTTCCTTATGCCTGACATCAAAGCCAGAGCTCCTGGCTCCTGGGAGCCCAGAACATTACCAGCCCCTAAACACACAGCTCAGACCCACGTCAGACAAGGGAGCAGGGAGCTGGCCTTCTTCCCCAGCCCTGTGAGGAAGCACGGTGCTTCTGAGGCTGGAGAAATTGTCATCCAGTCACCTTTGTTCCCGGGCGCTAGTATAACTCATTGTTATCAGCAATAAAACCCTCTTCAGTATCTCTAATTCTTTCCCTCTATAATGCTCAAAATACTGCCTACACACGCTCTTGTTTATGCAGAGAGAGCCTCCCTTCGCACAATGGACAGTTGCTGAATATGGTGTAAATTGAATCACATTATAAACGCACTAGGGGAATCCTAACATGAATCCTTTATAAAGTGAATAATCAGCCTTTAATTTATCATTAGTGTGAGCCTGATTTTTATACAGCAAGTTTGTTTGATGTGAGCAAAACCTGCCTGTGTACACACACACACACAGACACACACACACACACACACACACACTCTCTCTCTCTTTCCCTGAGACTACACACTGCAGGGCCTGCTACAGCGCCAGGCACAAATCAGTCTTAAGCATGTTCGAGACAGATACTGATAAACAACAGCACTGAGAGTTACTTATATAAAAGCATTGTTTCCATTCACAGCAAAGGACGACTGAGGCCCACAAAGGAGTGGCAGTTTTATTGCTGAAATCCATTTCCGTAAAGACAATAATGCCCAGGTTTTACAGGAACGCCAGGCACTCCTGGGCCACAAAGGTGAGAAATGGGAACGAATGGGGTCAAGACTGGCAGGGCTGAGGGGCTGATTTTGCAGATTTCATGGTTTCCCATCAGAGCATGCAAGCCCGGGGCTGGGTTGGGAGTGAGTCTGTGAAGAGGGAGGAGATGGGATGCTATGAGCTCAATTCTCCTGACTTTTGCATGAGTGTAAGGAGGGCTTGCCTCTGCCTCAAGGGGCTCTGGCTTCCTTGAACCCCTAAGTCTCCTTCACAGTGCACTGTTAGGGCATTATCTGCCCGGCCTGTCCCCTTCAGATGTATCTAGAAGTGGCTGGAAATTGACAGCGTGTGGACAGATCTCCAGAGACCTCACCCCAGACTCCACTTGGGCATGTCAGAGGCTCAGGGCTTAAAAGACACTTTATAGAACTTTCTCCTCTCTGATCTCATGGTTCAGCATCCCGAAAGGTCACCCAGCTCACCCAGAATCCTGAGGACCTAAGACCTTAGGTCCCTAGGACCTAAGACAATCTGAATTCTATATACATTCTGCTACTGTCAATGACCTGTGCTATTCGTGCCTGCCCTACCTATAGTGGTCAAGGATTGATCCTGATCCATTGCACTCTCTCCCTCTCTTTCTGCAAAAGGATGGCCCAGTATACCCCTTTCATGCCACAGTCTAACAAAACTAAGAAAAAAGACAAATGGCAGCAGATGGGATACAGAAAACTACCTTGGTTGCTAACAAAGACTAAGCTAGTAGATGTGGCTGAGTGAGGGGTCCCAAGAGTCATGGCTGTTATCCATGCTGCCACAGCAGCACAGACTGGCAGACCTCTCTCTGCAGCGCTGGCGCTGTCAAGGGGCTGCCCAGCTGTGACTGATGTCATGGCTATGGAGGCACCTTGGGCTCTGCCGTGTAATCCTATCAGAGGACAGAACCAGCAGGAGCTACTCTCACCAGGCCCTATGTACTCTTCCCACATCTCCAGCCAACATCTTCTCTCCTTCCTTTCAGCAGAGAGAGCCTGGGAGAGAGTGAGAAACAGAGGGCACACTTAGCGAGCTTTCTTCCCCTGGAAAGAAACGCCAAGAGGAGCTGAGAAGGGAGCAGGGGCTGCGTGTAGCTCCCGTCTCACAGTGCCCGCCCACCTCCAGAGCCCAGCTCACCCAGAGTCCTGACAGAGGCAGCTTCCGGGGACCTTGTCTGCCTCTGCCTCTGCCTCACCACAATGCTGTCAGCGCCCTGGGTTTGGAAGGTGCAGGTGCTGGGCAAGGTGACCTCATTCATTGTATGTAAGGAGGGGCTCTGAAACCTTCTCTGCTGAACAGTGATTAAAAGTCCCAACAAAGTCAAAGAAAACCAGGGAAACCTAAGGTGTTTAGGGACCTGCAGGGCTTCACCAGTGGATGTCATGAATGCAAACCCAGCCCAGGCATTCTATCACCATTATGAGAAACATGGGAGAGAACGCAGACTTCTTCACTTTGGCATGACAACACTAGGCACAGCACACTCACTGGTAGCAAATAGCTTTGTTGCTATTAGTAGTAAACTACACACAGAAACAAGAGTGAATTCAAGATTTCTCTTTTTAAAACATCACTTATATTGTTCATCCTTCCCTATGCCCTTGGGTAAGAAAGGGGTGTTGTTATAGTTAGTACCACCAGGGTTGCTCACAACCCACAGCCAATCTTATCTATGCCTATAATCTGTGTAAATTTAAAAGCCATCTGTCTTGGAAAGAAAGCCGAAGAATCATGGAAATAATGTTGCAAAATATCCTCGTAAACTAAAAAGTGATTTTATAGGTGGGTTGTTTTTACCATCCCCATCATGGCTTTAGGGAAGGAAAGACCTTTACTTTAAATCAAAGTTGGGTGAAGAAGAAACCCTCCTGGACCACTCCCTTCTGCACTGGACTTGGACAGTCCCTGGGTTTCTCCTGCACGATCTCGCAGTAGTTAAGGCTACAGGTGCTCCAGCTGTGGGACACTGTTCTATGTCTATCCCATATGTTGGCAGAGTTCTCTCACCCCAACTCTGTCACCCCAACGTAGGTGAAGTTGACCAAAATTGTCGATTCTCAGCCCCTGGGAATCCAGAGGCACCTCTAATTTCTATTAGCTTCCCCCAGGCAGATCACTGTGGTCATGCGGCTTTTAGTCCTGCAGCCCTATGTGCTCCCTCCATTCCCCTCTGCACCCCGCCTCACACCAAGCCAGGGCCATCCATGTGGGTTCCAGGAAAGTCATATGTACTCCCAGTGCTTCCTGAATTTAGCAACACTCCTGGAAATGCGGCCTTTGGGGTACCACGGTGTACACAGTCTCCATTAATATCACCAGGGCTTTATCTCACCCCTGCTTCTCCATCCGCCTTGAAGAAAAACCTCGGTCTTCTGGTTCTGCTCTACAATTGCTCCAGTATCCAAGACCTTTGTAATCTCAGCTTTTCTCCTTCCAAAAACTAAGAGAAGGAAATGTTGCTCAAGTGACACAGCTAGGAAAGCGTTATCAACACAACCTGATTATAAGCACTGGGAGGTCAGGAGCAAGGCCTTAGGTACTGCTGAGGCCCAGAGCTCAGCTTCACAGGCGCTGTAATTACAGTCAGTTCTCACTGCTGGTGGTAGCTGCGGTCTATCAAGCTGCTATACACAGTGAATGAGCAGATACTGGGCCACTGCGCCTGAAGAAATGAAGGACGAGGCTCTGCAAGGCTCCTATCACAGCCTTTTTATCAACTGATCAATACGCAACCTTGTTTCCTGTATGTTTCTGCTTAAAGACAGCTTATTTAATGCATACCGTTGATGCATTCACACTGAACTCAAGATCAACAGCACTTGTAACTCGCACCTCAACAATACTTACCTAACACACATTATCCTGACCAGGTGAGAGGGGTAGGCAGCACTTCAGCACAACGCTTAGGTCCATTCTAATCAGCATAATCAGTGACAAAAGCACAAAATACAGAAAAGGACGCCACTCAGTAGGCCACGAAAGGCACATTTTTACAGGCTGCAGACAGAAACAAGAAGACTGTAGGCCGCCTTGGTAGCCCCAGGTGGGAATGTGTACATTAGGTTACTCAAATATTTCAACACCCTGTACATGTCTGAGCTGGACTTGAACATGCCGGCTCTCCCGATAAGGGGGTTACAAATTTTAGCAAGTTGGCAAGCTTGCAAGTAGAGTGAAGGAATGATGAAGACCAGCTGTGAATGAATACTGTGGAATGGTATTCAGTAAGGAAAAGGGATGGACTGTGGATGCGAACACCAATCTAGATAAATCTCAAAGGATTGTGCTGAGTGGAAGAAGCTGACGAATTGTGTGATCTTATTCATATTACATTCTTGATATTCTTTTTTTTTTTTTTGCGGTACTGGGGATCGAACTCAGGACCCTGCGCTTGCTAGGCAAGCGCTTATTCCACTGAGCTATATCCCCAGCCCCTCATATTACATTCTTGACCAGCAAAACTAGAGCGATGGGGAGCAGATCGGGGTAGAAGTGGGGAAAAATGTCTCTATGGTAAAGGGACAGCACGTGGGAATTTTGGCAGCTAATGAAACAGTGCTGTGTCCTGATTGTGGTGTCAAAATTCATAAAACTGTACTTCAAGGAAAACAGTGAATTTCATTGTATGATGATTTAAGAAATAAAATACATACACCATAACAAGAAGTCATCGGAGACATAATGCCCTGAGTGCCAATCAAGACTTCACTGCTGCATGGAATGGACCTCATGAAAGGTGACTACGGCCACCTGAATCTTTTTGTCTTCCTGGTGGCCTCATCAGAGGAAGAACAGCTCCCACCCATATGCTTGCACTGTGGCCTCATGCCACATTCAAGCGGATGACATGGCCTGCTAGTCACCAAAAGAGGGCCATTAGCACAGTCCTGAGGTATCTCAGCCATTTTCCATTCATCTGTTCCTCTGTGAGGGGGGCCCACTCTTATGGAGAGCCCAGGGCATTGGTTTTTATCCACATGCAGAGATCCCCCCTTAGAAGTTAGTGTTGCCCCTAGCAACCAGCTCTCTCCAAACTGCTTTGAATACAGAATGCCTTGGGAAGACTGCTCCTTGGAACTGATTTCTAAAAGACCTCCTATCACAATGTGAAAAAAACATTTTTAAACGGAAAATTTACAAGATTTTAAAACAAAAGACCCAAAGTATTTTTATCATATTCCAACGACATGTTTGCTAAGTGTCTGGAGGGGGATGCTCGGTACTTTGTAAAGGAAGCAAGAGAATGACGGAACCACATCATGAGATGCCATCTATTCTGAGGACCCGTGAGAGCTGACACTGAGATAATGTGAGAGCCCCGTTAAACCTCCAGTACCCGTCTAAGCCCGTAGTAGGTGTATAACAAGTGCTACAAGATACCATAGCAAACCCGCAAGTATAAAATAGTTGTTCATTAGAATTATTGATCACCGTCTATGTGGTAGGTAGGGTCTGTACTGACGATACACAAGCGACACAGAAGTGAATGAATGATGGCCCATACTTTCCAAGGGCTTGAGTATAGCGGAGAGAAAAGTATACATAAATAGCTTAAATTGTTAAACTTAAATAGCTAAATTATAATTGTTGTTATTCAACTCTGTAGCTCCCTTCCACCTCTACCATCTTCTCTTCTGGTTCTCAAGTATCAGTGTACAACAGGCAAGGAAAGAGCTAGAGCAAAATACAAGGCACATGCTATGGAAAAGAGAATAAGGGGGATGTATTAATTGAGGTTCTTTGGTTGCCAGTGACATGAACACAGACAAAACAGTAAATGCATTGTTTTACAAAATTTGGAAGAACATGAAACCCAAATGGAAATGGATGGAAAATTCTGCTCTTCTGTGGTCCTTTGTTCTTCTGTGTTCTTTAGAGACAAAGTCATTGATTTGCTCCCCAACTAGCACCAAACCCCTTGGGCAACATGTACTTCTTCCCCTATAAGGAGACTCCACTACCCAGGTAGACCCAGCCAAAAGCGGGGAGAGGTTGGTGCTATGGTGGGGAGCAGGAACTGGGTTTGACCTTTTGAGGACCCCATCTAATTGTAGTTGTTCAGAATGTTAGACTCATTCAAGGAAGAGCCAAGGGAAGCAACTGCCCCTGGATTGCATCACTGATGCCCAGGAGGACAATGAACTCAAGACCCCACACATGCCTTGCTCCCATAGACCTCCAGACACAGACAGCCTGGACCCCAGGAAAAGCTCACCACTGGATATAAGCATACCATGCAGTCACCTAGTGATGGAACATTGAGGCCCAAGAGGAGCAGAAAATATCAGGGTTGAATGTTTGATACTGTTGAGATGGTGTGGCACCATGAGAAGTGCTTGGGCTTTGAAAATGGACCTGGCTTGAATCTCAGCTCTGCTGCTTACTAGCTGTGAACTTTTCTAAACTGAAAATTCCTTATTTGTTAAATAGGGACAGTGATACCTGCCCCATAGGTATTAATGGGGACTAATGAGCCCATTTAATTCTAAAAGTTACTGAACTCTGTGGCTCCTTATCACTGCTGTCTTCTAATTCTAAAACATCATGTCATTTATTTATTTAATCCAATATTTATTAAGACCCATTCTCAGTAAATATACAAAATATTGAGACTATTGATATTAATAAGATAGGCCTCCCTACCCTCTGATTAATTACAGTTAAGTCAAGAATGATAAGATGATTATGAAACACAGCATGTGGAAAAGTACACAGAAATAGTTCCTTAAATCTATACACTGCTTTTTGGTTTCTACACCCAGTACAATAGTCCCCTTCTCTCCATGGTTTCAATTTCCATGGTTTCAGTTACTTGTAGTCAACTGTGGTCCAAAAATATTAGATGGAAAATTCCAGAAATCATTCATAACATTTTTTTTTTCCAATACTGAGGATCAAACTCAGGACCTTGCCCTTGCCAGGCAGGCACTTATTCCACTGAGCTATATCCCCAACCTTTTTTTTCCTAGTACTGGGGATCACCATAATGTTTCAACTGTGCACAGTTCTGAGTAACATGACAAAATTTGGAGCTGTCATGCTCCTTTCCACCAAGATATGATCATCCCTTTGTCTACCTATCCAGCTGTACACAGAACCCAGAGTCGTTTAGTAGCTTTCCCAGTTATCAAATCCACTATTAATGTATCTCAGTACTGAGGTTCAGTCGGTATTTATTTTGCTTAACAATTACCCCAAGATCAATGATATTGGCAACTCAGGTATGCTATAGAGAAGCCATAAAGTGTTTCTTTTAAGTGAAAAGGTGAAAGTTCTTAATAAGAAAATAACTCATATACTGAAGTTACTAAGATCTGTGGTAAGAATGAATCTTCTGTCCATGAAATTTTGAAAAAAGAAAAAAAAAATTCATACTAGTTTTGCTGTCACACCTCAAGCTACAAAAGTAATAGCCATAAGTGGTTAGTTAAGATGAAAAAGTCATTAAATTTGGCTATTTATGTATATATGGGGAAACAATATATACAGCATAATAGTGTGCAGTGTTATTTACGGTTTCCAGGATCCACTGGGAATCTTGAAATGTGTCCCCTGCAGACAAGAGGGGACCACTGTATTTCACTAAGTTTTCACAACAATCATATAAGGTACATTGTCACTCCTGATTTCCTTAGAGAAAAACTGAGATGGTGTGCTAGTAGCATACCTAAAATGCACAATTAGTGAGGCATAGGGGCAATTCTTACTTTGCATGTTAAGAGTTTCATGGGCTATTAAAAGTTTATAGATGAGGGAGGGAGGAAGTATTACTTTTGATATTATTTTCAAATAGTCATAGTGATCAAGAAAGAAGCTTTGGCCATTGCAACCAGACCATCGGCCCACTGAAAGAAAATGAAAAAGGAGTGAGCCGGTTGATACAGCACACCGCACGCATGAACACCAGGAAAGGAGCCAGCTCAGGAGCCTGCAGTTTGCCGTCTGGGCAGAAATGTCTAGAGTACATCATGAGTAGCTGAGCCATACCAAGGTGCTCATAATTTTTCTTTTCAATGTTGCTGGAGATTTTTCAGTTTGTTGCATTCCCATAAACCTCTTAGAACTCTGACATGTCCCCAGTATACACGACGAATCTCGAGTCAATCGCATGGCTCACATTTATATCTTATCTTAGGAGCATTAGGATGGTCTTTGGCTTGCACTCCCTCAATCCCCACACTACATTTACTTGAAGTAAATACTATCTGTGATTTGCCCAGGGTGATATAGCCAGCATACCAAAAAAATCTGCAAGGAGAAGCCAGGTCTTGAGATGTCAGTTCTGGTGCCTGTCAATCACACTGTGCTGCACTCTCTACCAGATGCTAGAGGCAAGGAAGAATCCCTTAGTTCCTGGGTGCCCTACATGGGTCTGACCTTCATAAAGAAATCTCCCATCATGATCTGGACTTTTCCCTCTTCATTTTCTCTCTTTATCTGGGATAAACCAGCCAATCTTTAGGTCCCTTAATTTTGAGGAATGAGATAAATATGCACCTCCCTATAGTGGTGGATCCGAGGGAAAAAGATACGGAATAAGAGGTGGAGGTCCTTCAGGATCCTAAGAGGCTGCCTGTCCTATCCATGGGCATGATGACCTCTGCTGGCTGTGCCAAGGAGACATGCTGGCCTTATCAGAATCAAAGCCATCTTCTGCCATGGGGAAGACCCTCTACCCGGACTAACAATGGGGCTTGGAGTATTAGAATAGAGCCAAACTTTGGAGCTGACTGCCTAGGCTGGCCACCTGCCAGAGGTATGGTCTAGGCGAGCCCCTTTTTCCCCTGAGTCTTGGTTTTCTCATCCTCCAAATGGGAATGACAATGGTAATAATATACATGCTGCAGGACTGTTGGGAAGCACAAGTGAGTTCATTTATGTGAATATATTTTGTCACCTGTAAGGGTAAGTAAATGCTTGTTCTCATTATCTTTGTGATTTTTATTGACAAGTGGGGGTTGGAGAGAAGGATATGAATGTCTCAGAGATCATACAAGGCACTTTCAGAAATGCTCTGGCCTAGAGAGAACAGGAAAGTTTTGTGCAAAGTAAACTCAGAGAGTCCCACAGTAGAACATTTTGGCCTTTGAGAGTGGGTTCTTTCTAAATCCCGGAGAAACTGTAAAATGGTTGTAGAAGGAAGAGTAGGTAAAATGGGGGAATAAATGGGACATTTTCCCAGCTGGGCAGGAGGATGCTGATTGAGTACAATCAATGCCACCAGCCGCTAACGAGACCCAATCAGGCGGGGCGATTAGAGATATTCTTCAAAGAAAGAAGCCTGACAGCTGCAAGAAAGTTTCTGCTTTCCTAGAGGAGAGAATGCTAGAGAGAAAGGCAGAGTAGTGTAGCAGAGAAGGGAGGAAGGAGGGGAAACGGTATCAACAAAGCATGAGCACACCCAGCCCTTCCTTAAAGTCACAGAAGAGAGAGGCTTAATATTCTCCAGAGAGAGCCCTCTGCTGTCTCCATTCTCCGAGGCACTGACCCTCAGGGTCATTTCCTCAGTGTTCCCTCATCCCCTGAACCAGGGAGCCAAGGTTCTACTGCACTTTTCCTTAAGATTGGCATAGATTAAGCCCCTCTCAATGACCCCAGCTCACGTCTGCAATGCATGTTGGGGCTTACGGAGCTTCCTACTGTTCAAGATCTCATTCTGGACCCCCAGAAACCACTGAAGACAAAAATTTTATCACCTTCCCAATTTGAAAGATGAATTTAGTACAGCTCATTTCAATTCACATTTGTGGAACATCAACTTTGCACACAGAGTTCATGTTAGAGTTAAATCTTACAGGGTCTGCTCTCAGGGACTTTGTAGGCTGGTGAAAGACAAGTACTACAGTATTTTAATGATGTGCCATAGCTCTTCCTTGCAGTAGAATGGCAACTGATAGGCATAGGAGGAATTGTTCAGTGTAAAAAGTCATTTTGCAAAATATCAAAATAATCATTGATTGAGGCAAGAATCATCAATAGATGCTAAAAACCACTGAGTGCAAATTGGATAAGAACTAGGATATTTATAAACTTAAAATACCAATCTCAAAATATCTCCCCATTGATTATTAATTAATTACCAAGAAGGAAATGGTAAACTCAGAGGGAGTAGGAGAACAACCCAGAATCAAGTTATCGAAGTCACTAAGACCCACAGTGGGACAAACCGATACCACATCCCTCTTGGATTATGCACTGAAGAGGATGAAACATAATTTATGTTGTTCTCCTACCCTAAGAATGCCTAGTCTGAAATTAACCATGAAAGGGTCATCACACATATCCCAACTGAGTGACATTCTACAAAACAAATGGCCTGCACTCTTCAGAACTGTCCATGAAAGGCATTGTTCCCCACTAAAGAGATTTAAGAAACATCACACTGAACATAATGTGAGATATTGTACTGGGCCATCTATCAAAACATTACTGCTGTGTAGGACATTTTGGAAACAATTTGGCAAAGTTTGGATGTGGACTATATCATAGCAGAAACCTGTTTGGAATCGATGAATGTGTGGTAGAGATAATCTATCTGAAAAGCTTATCGTGCTTAACTCATGATTTCTCCCACTTCTAACCTAAACCCCCAAACCTATAACTATTTTATTTTTCCATGTGGGCCAATATCACCACCATGTACCCAGGCCAAACACCTAAAAGATATCTTTGATGTCCCTCTTCCTGTCACTCTAATTGCCTATTGGCAATTTCTTATGGTCAGAAATCGTCGTGAGAGCAACTAACATGGAACTAGGATTATTAATGAATATAATGGGACTGTGACTTACAGCACCCAAGTAGTGGCAAAGACCAAGTGGGTGTAGTTACTGTGCTGGACAGCAGAATCAAAGCAATCTTCAGAGTACTCTGACTTCTGAGACCTATGGTTTATCATGGTGTCCCTAGAAAGAAAGAACTATGTACTAAAAAATATTACTCAATACTAAGTCATTACCTTATCTGTACAGGCAGAAGAGGTCTTGGGCCAGCAAAGAGAAATCTGATTTTAATCACAGAAGTAGATAGTCATTCCCAGATGTGAGCCCACTGATAGATTCAGAACCCTTTGAATGAAAGGGACTCCAGGTCCCTTTAGAGAAAATACTGTGCTATATTGCCAAAATTATATACTGTTAATCTTTCTCCTGGCCTTTTCTAAAAGAATCCGTAACCATTCACCAAGGTAACTGCATATTGAGAAAAAGGAAATAGACACAGTCTTCAGGGATTATTGGACTTTGGCTCTTAACTGATACTAATTCCTAGAAATCCAGAAGGCCACCGTAGTCAACCAATCAAGGTAGGATCTTATATAAGCTAGAAAATCAATCAGATTTTAGTGCCAATCCATTCATAGTGTGGCCAGTAGATTCTTGAACCCAACTTGTAGTAACATTGCTAGTTTTGCAATGCATAGTTGGAACAGACATACTCAGCAACTGGCAAACTGCCCTATCATGTGGAGAGAAGGCTATTATGGTGAGAAAGGTCAAGTGGAAGTTATGAGAACTGCATATATCTGTAGAAGCAGTGAACCAAAAATAACGCAAAATTCCTGGAAGAAATCCAAGATTGCTACTATAGAAAAGAGAAAGCAAAATCTTTTCATTACCTGTATTAAGGGTCATGATAACACCCCTATCACAAAAAAGATTAACAAGAAGCAAGCACAACAAATATATTTAATCAAAGTCTTACAAAACATGAAAAAATTTAGAAATGAACACCCAGAGCCTCAAGGAAAACTATAGTTTTATGCTAGCTGTCATGAAAGAAGTAGATAGTTGTGAAGAAATATAAATGGATGAAACAATAGTATGACTGAACAATAATACCTGGGGGAAAATGATAAAAGCCTGTTTTTCAGATTCTTCTTGGTCTCCAGGTATAAAACAAAGACTCTCTGAGCCTCATTTCTGACCTACTTTTAGCCAAGGTAAGTCAGATAATTCCTCTATGATCATACTTCAGGGAAGAAAGGAGAGAGGTCAATGTTATGGCCTGTGTTTAGATGTCTTCCAAAGCCTCATGCAGTCATAGGTGGGGCTTTTTCAGAGTTGGCTGAATCGACAATGTGCGATTGATTCATATTTCAGTGCCAGGATTAAGGGTTAAGGTGCAATGCTAGGATTAAGGGTGTGTGATTACTAAACCACTCTATTGATTGGTTTGGCATTCCCCTGATCCAAGTAGCTTGGATATAATAGAAGGGACAGAAAGAAGCTTGTCTTGTCTCTTGCTTGCTTTGCTACCTTCTGCCAGCCATGAACTATTTCTCCTCTACAATTCCTGCCTGCCATGCCACCACCCAGGTAAGGATTAAAACTTCCACAAACTGTGAGCTAAATAAACCTTTCCCCCTTTAACTTTGGGTATCAGGAACCTTGTCTCAGCAATAAAAGTAACTACAAACAGTCAGACTTAGCTTCTTGCTTCTATAATTTTCTCAGTTGCTAAGGTGCTATGTTGGTTACTTTTCTCTCATTGCTGAGACAAAATACCTGACATCCAACATTAAGAAAGGAAAAGTTTATTTAAGTCACAGTTTGTGGAGGTTTCAGTCCATAATCAGCTGGCTCCAAGGCAGGGTGGCATGGCACAGGGGCAACATTTCAAGGTGGCAGAAGACAGTAAAGCAACAAGAGCAAAAGAGGGGGGAGGGCAGAAGCAAACCACTTTTCCTCCCTTATATTGTACGCAGGCTCTCCACCTTAGGGTGGGTCCTTTACACCCACACCATATCTGTGCCCTCCTCTTGCACAGGCTCAGGATGTTTACAAATGAGGACCCCAGCCCCCTGCTGAGTCCCATAGTTGAACTTCTAAACTTCTCAAGTTGACACAATGTATCAACAGGTGCTATCTGCTGGAGTATTTTATTCTAAAACCCAACAATGCCACCATTAAAGATGTGAAAGATTCATGGGGTGGTGATTCCCATCACATTCCTGTTTAACATCTTTGCTAAACAAAGAAAGATCAAAGAAAGCAACAGCGAATTGGCATAACTGTCATAAATTTAGTCTATCATGGCAGCTAGATAGCAATATCATAGCCAGCTGGGACAAAGGTCTCCAGAAAACTATATATGTTCTAAATAAACACTAATATATGTCTTTCTTTTTCCTGTAGCTAGGATTGATGTATCTAAGAATCTACAAGTGAACAACCATGAGTAGCTCCATTAACTACTAGTCCAAGTGATCCATGAAAAAATATCTGCTTCCTCATCCCTATGATATTAGGCTGTGCTGGTCTAGAAAGTTTCCATAGAAAGCAATACTTCCACCAGCAGCAAAACAATGATTCCGCTGAGATGGACAGAGCAATCCAACCATTTCACATTTCTGCTTCCCTACATCAACAGACAAAAAGGGGATTACTGTGCTAGCTGGGATGATTGATCTTAGTTGCTAGATGGAATTGGGATTGCCACTACACAACGGAGATATAAAAAAAAAGTATGTCTTGGTGACAGGAGATCCCACAAGGCCTCTCTTGGTGCTCTCTCCTGTGTCCTACAATTAAAGTAAAAGGAAAATGACAATAACTCAGTTCAGGCATATGTATCTGCTAATGTCATAGACACTTCAAAAGGGAAGGTTCAGTTACTTATCCAGGAAAAAGGCCAAGATCAACTAAAGTACTTGCTGAAGACAAAAGAATGTAGACAGGGTGATGGGAGAAGGTAATTGCACATACTAGCAATGACCATGTGACCACCGTATAAACAAAGGCTGTGATAGTTGAGTAGGTTTCCTTATTTTATTATGAACATGAATGTATATGCCCTTATATATGCGTATATGTCACATATATGAGAAAAGCTTCATTAGGTGATTTGTCTTTCTATAAACATCACAGAGAATACTTAAGCAAATTAAGATATCTGCACTGTAATCAGGCAATATGATTCAAGTCTGCTGTTGACTTAAATGCTGTTATGCAGAACCTGACTACATACTGGAAAAAATTCTGTAACAAGGGGAACTGAAAAAATTATCACATCAGCAAAGATTTTAAGGTATAGGAGGATAGTCCACATCATGTTCTTTCTTCAACTGACCTATCGTGACCCTATGAAAAACTGGTTGCTTGTGACAGATGACGATCTACTTACTGCAAATTTAAGCAGATGGCAGCCCCCATGACAACTGATTGGACAGATGTGATATCTATACAGGATTAGATTGACCCAGCTTAGAATACAACTACTGATCTAGCAAACATTTTTAATCCTCATTAGTAGAAGAGGTTTTTAAAAGTTTGCACTTATGTAGTGATGACAACAATACACTGGCACAATCTCCTCCAAAAACTCTGCTAACTCTTTGCCATAGTGTATTCAGTAGGACTTTTTCATCCTAGCATTCTGTAGACCATCAAAGCAGTCCACCACATTGATGACCATACTTGGTGAGTAGAAGCAGAAAGTACCCTACAGGAGCACTTTTCAAGCATTCTGGGAAGGGCTAGTTCATTTTTTTCAATTCATCTTGGACTTACACTTTTATAAACTTTTATAAAAATGAGGGATAAATGAAATTTTTAAAACAAAATGATTTTAAATGATTAGATTCAATAGGTCTAAAACCACATTTCAATAATCAAGAAAAATATAATACAGGCAAAAGAATTACAAACTGCACACTTTGCTCATTCAAAGTGTATATTAGCCTATCAATCTAGTAGTCATTGTTATATTCAAAAACTTTTGATCATTCTTCATTCATAACTAAACAAAAAGTTATAAGTAAAATGTTGATTCTCCCATAATAAATACCTTTAAGCACCTTTTCTACTATCTTATAAAATTATCTAAACTGAATTAGATTTATGCTCTCATTCACAAGGAATAATGTATATTTAAACTATTTTTATGATTTATTTTAGTGACATAATAGAGTAGAGAAGCCAATCTAGATCATATACAGAAATGTACCTCAGTAGTAAAAGAGATTTTTAAATGATTTCAAGCAAGCTCTGGATATTTGTTTTTAACTTTTACCCAAAATGAAACAGGTGATGCTATATTTTCATACACATTCTTGTTTTTCATTATCCAGTCTCAATATTTTCTCCTATAAAATTATAATAAAGCTTATATTTTTAAATAAAATTAATAAGTTCATGCTTTTACACACAGGAATTTTATGTCACATGTCATAATATGTAACTAACATGTAGCTTACACAATAGAAACTCATGTGGATTAAATAACAGCTGAAGGGTTTAGTCTGGTTAAATAAGACAAATCCATTGATCATGAACTTAGACTGAAAGATGGGTCATGTTATCATAAAACTTTCTAAAAGTTTAAAAGAAATTAGTGCAACAAATACGAGAAAAATTTCACCATTTGCCGCCCATGCTGAAAGAATGAAGACCATTCTCAGCAATCAGACTGTCAACATTCTAGAAAATGCTGACCTTACTCTGAAGGGACATACACTTATTGTGAAGGGTCCCAGAGGAACCCTGCGGAGGGACTTCAACCACATCAAAGTAGAACTCAGTGTCCTTGGAAAGAAAAAGAAGAAGCTCCAGGTTGACAAACAGTGGGGAAAGGAACTGGCAACTGTTTGACGATCACGTACAGAACACGATCAAGGGTGTTACGCTGGGCCTCCGTTACAAGATGAGGTCTGTGCATGCTCACTTCCTCGTCGACGTCGTTATTCTGGAGAATTGGTCTCTTGTCGAAATCCAGAATTTCTTGGGGGGAAAATACATTCACGGGGTTCGTAGGAGGGCAGGTGTTGTTTGTTCAGTTTCTCAAGCCCAGGAAGATAAACTAATCCTTGAAGAAAATGACATTGAGTTTGTTTCAAATTCAGCTGCTTTGATTCAGCAAGTCACAACAGTCAAAAACAAGGATATCAGAACATTTTTGGATGGTATCTGCGTTTCTGAAAAGGGAACAGTTCAGCAGCCAGATGAGTAAGATCCAAGAGTTATCCAGCACAGAAGCAAGCTTCTGGATTGCAAGACCAATATGTGATATTTTAATGTGACAATAAAAGATCTTCATTTTAAAAAAACAAAAATTTCATAAAGATTCAGATTTCTGATATGTAAGTGAAGGTTTTAGGAATCCAGTGGCCTGAGACATACTGGGACATTCTCTCAAAGATAAATGGCACATTCTTGAATCTTGTAACACCTACCACTTAGAGAAAAGCATGTATTTGAGATATAGACTGTACTGGGAATATTGCTTTGATCCATTACTGATGACTTAGAATGCTTTCAACACAAAGAGTTCTGCAGTGTACCCCAGCTGTGGGTGTAAGTGCCACTCAGGTGCCAAAAGGGGTACCCACAGTATATATAAAGATGTTTTGTAAAGTCTTCTGCAAACACCAAGTGGAGAGACCCTTAACATACTACAGGGACCTAGTACAAACTGATCCCATGTAAAACCAACGAACCATACACCCAGTGATGTCCATTGCTATTGAGTATTATCAGATCCACCAATTTATAACTTAAGTGGGCACAAAGGCAATCTATCATACAGTGGGCATAGAACAGTTTGGACTGAGTCAGAGCAGATCTGAAGACCCCAGTAAGTGACTAAAAGAAACAACTGTTCTTCTTTGTCTATTCAAACTTCTGACCCCAAATGGATTTCTTCCCCCACCAAAACCCAATTACCTAACTCTCTGGACACCAAGTGGTATTCTACCACTCAGTTCAATTTTGACACTATCTACTGAGAGTTAGCCTCAGATGTCACCGGTTAAGGGCTCAGTCCCATAAGACTGTCTACACTTTGGATGTCAAGCATGCCTCTGGGATATCCAACCCAATTAGTTACAAAGAGAGGATTCCCACAGCTTCTCCTCCAGTTAGATGACTTGCTCTAATAGCTCACAGAACCCAGGAAAACACATTCTTTGTTGTAATTATTTTATTATAAATGACAGTAAAAGATACCAATGAACAACCAGGTAAAGAATTACACAGGGTAAGGAATGTAGAAAGAGATGTAGGGCTTCTGTGCCCTCTCCAGGTACGACTCTGCTACTACTTTCATGGGTCGGTTACCCAGAAGTTCTCTGTTTAGGGGTTTTATGGGACTTCTAGTACGTAAGTATGTTTGTTTAAGTCATTGATCTGCTGGTGAATCAACTCAGTATCCAACTACTCTTCCTTCTCTAAAGGTGGGGGGTGGGGCTGAAAGTTCCAACTCTCTGGGCAGAGTTTGCTTCTTCTGGCAGTCAACCCCCAACCTGAAGCTATCTAGGGGGTTTTGCCCACCATTATTTTATTAATATATTTTTTCAAAACCTACTCTTATCATGCTGAAGAGTCCAAGGATCCTAAATGTTCTATAACAGGAACTCAGGGAAGTGACAAAATGTATCTTTCTAATGATGTCACAAATACATTAACAGATAGGCCACGAGGCTCTGCCGAGGACCCCCAGCTGCAGCGCCTCCGTCGTCCCGCCGCAGCCCGCGCCTCCGACCCGGCTCGGCGGCGTGTCCCAGAACCTACAGGGCTGCAGAGGCTCGGGCGGGTGCTGGGCCTCGGGAGCCGCCGTTGCCGCAGCGACCGCTCCTCCAGAGGAGCACGAGGCGTCGCGGCGGTGCCCTCGGCAGGAGAGGAGGAGGAGAAGGAGGAGGCATTTGGCCGGGGACGCCCTCCCTGGCCATGGTGGAGCAGCGGCAGCCGCTGCCAGGGATATCTCGGACTTCCGGGAAGATGGCGGCCAGGTGAGCAGCAGAAGGAATCTCTCCCAGACACTGATCCTTTGCACGCGGCTGCCCGGTCCGTGGATGCAAAATTCCAACTGATTGGGCTGCTCTCCGTGGCCTGAGCATTAAAGGGCCGGCTGACAAGCCGTGCGGTGAGAAGTGGGCGGATCCTGAGGGCTGGGCACCCGAGGGATCGGTGCTGCGCTTGGGCCGCAGCTGGGTTCAAATCGCATACAGCCGAGAGAGGAAGTGCGGAAGGAAGAACGGCTTCAGCTCCTGAACCCAACCGGCTAAGAGGTGGCTGTTACCAGGATTTGTTGGAGGCAGTGGAGCAGAGGAAACTCAGAGAACGAGCTACTGGGACAGACTGCGCCAAACTGGGCAGCGTTCCGGGATCCCGCTCAGAACCACACCCCTGCAGCCGGTGCTGCGTGAACTGGAGCAACAGAGACTGGCGGGATTTCTGAGTCGGGAAAAAGCTCCATCCAGGGAGAAACACCTGAACGGCATTCCTGTCTGCATGACCACAGGGTGAGTTAATCGGGCGCTCTAACCTCTTTTTCCTGAATCGGGAAGAAGCTCAGCCCAGCGAGAGACATCAAAGCAGCTTTAAGGACTGCAGGATCTCCCGGGTGGGAAGAACTAACTAGGCGCCCCAACGGTATTTGCGAGGGGGGAAGGAGCACCACCCAGGGAGGAACACCTGAGTGGCCTGTCTGCAAGAATCCTGGGGCAGCGAGCTGTTTATTCGCCCTGGCCAGGTCTTGGGGTAGGAAGTAGAAGTGGAAATCTCAGCAGACAGTTTAAGGGACATTCTCCCAAAGAGAAGGAATCATTGGAGCAGCCTCTGCAGCAGACCTTTGCCTGCTGAACTGCCTGTGGAATTTATAGCTCCATATTTTCAATCTGATACCCAAAAATGGGAAAACAGAGGAACAAAACACAGTCTCAAAACTCAACCCCACCCAGAACAAGTTTTGAATGTGAAGATACAGGGGAACCAGGAAGCCTCATAACTTCAAGTTATGAAACGATTGCATCCGAAATAAAACAACTCCAACAGGCCATGAAAGAGCTCAAAGCAGAAATAACCCACATACCC
>PVLD010014750.1:14244-51247 GCA_004027595.1 Dinomys branickii | reverse complement strand
TGAGGAGGAGGAGCATGAGAAAGAAGTAGGTGGAGGAGAAAAGGAGGAGGAGGCAGAGGCAGAGAAGGAAAAGGAGAAAAAGGGAACCAGGGGAAAAACTATACCCTACAAAGCCATGTCCCCAGTAACCTGGTTCATCCAATTTAGACCCACCATTTATCAGGAGGCCACACATCCCAATAAATGCATTGGACTGTGACGCTCATTAGAGGATTAGACATTGATGAGATCAGAAATGCAGTGGTCATGTCAATTTGAGAAGTTTAGAATCTTAACTATATCAGCGCAGCAATTCTCCAGTCTAGGGTTTACAGGACCTACCCTAGGGCGTCTCACCACCTGGATGGTACAAAAGGGAACTGAGGAAGGATGGATGGGCTTCTGTTCCTTGGAGAGCTCCAGGTTTTGGATTCAGCTTGGACATAGTCTTCCTGGGTTCTAATACAGACACTCTGGCTTCCGCGTTGATCCTGTAATTTTCCAGTGTAGACTCATCAACCTTCTGTAGCAGACCCAGGGGCTTCCCGGCACAGACACGCATGGAACACGGCAGTGAACTCCAGACCTTTTACTGACTCCTTCAGTCTCCAGTGTGAAGACATCCTCTGCATACTTCCTCATTCAACTCTGCGGTTGACCATTGCAGGCCAATCTTGTAATTTCTTATTCATGTGTATATCTTGTGTTATATCTGTTTCTCTAGTAAGACCCTGCCTGATACAGATATCCCACCTAAACCAATACGTAAATGATCACAAAGTGAACACACCCATGTATTTCTGACCCAGATTGAAAAGAAACCAGCTACTACCTGCATTAACATTTCCAGCTCCCAAATGTCTGTAAATAAAGACCGTTCCTCCGTGTTAAATTTAGAACCAATGTCTTAAATAAATTATAGAGCCACACATGGAGTATATGTGTTTTTAAACTCTATGCAAATGAAATAATGTAGTGTGTGTCATTCTATCTAATTTTCTTCTCCCATCATAATGTTTAACCTTCCGGCATGAAGTGGTTAATTCAATCTTTTTTTTTTTCTATACACTATATTTCTTGAAAAGACTTTGGTTTATTTATGTGTTCCACTGCTGATAAACATTTAGTTTATTTTGTGCTCTGGATTTTGGTATATAATGATGCTGTGAACTTCCATGGACAGTGGTTTGCTCACACAGGAGTACCACTTACTGATACAAAAATACTCACGATCCAGTCAATTCCCAAATGTTCCTCAGCTCACTGCCCATCCTTGACAGAAATGAGCATGAGTGTCAGTTTAGACCCTAACCATAAAACCGGTGTTTGTGGTAAAAGACCTGCTTTGCATTGCTGGTGAAGACAGGATGCCTAGTTTCTCTTCTGGTTTACTTTCTTGATGCCAAGTGCCAGGATGGACCAAGGTTGGACTACAGGCCTGGGCACCATGCAAGTTCCTTGAAGAGTCAAGATTGTCCTTTGCTGAAAAGGGAATGATCCTCTTGCTTAGCATTTGCATCAAATAAACCAAGTTTAATGCAACTCCAGTCCAGTCTACCTTCAAGCTGACCAGTGTCCAGCCACTGAGGGCTAGCCAGCAGGATTTAATGGGAAGTCATTTATTTGGCTTTGACAAACACACCTTAACAAGGAGTAGATTTGTTTGCAAAACTACAGTCTCCTCCAGAGTAATGGATCAGTTTTGCTGCTTATGATTTGAGCTACTCACGGCCAGCCTGAGCACCAAGAATAATGAATGGATCAAGCTTCTTGTACCAATGCTTCATGACAAATATATTCATTAATTGAAATACCATCAAACATACAGATATATACAAAATCTCCAAACATGTTCTATAGAGTGTTTGACACCATCCACTGTCACAGTCATCAACAGAGGGGTGGATGTCTTCTACTAAGTTCATTATGGATAATTGTTGACCGTATATATATTTTAGGATTTTCATCTACCAATTAAAAATCAGTAGAATCCCTGGTTATAGTAGAATATATTGGTGATCAAAGATGATGAGGCAGGAGCGAGGATCACAGTTTCAAGCTAGGCCTGTACAACTTGTCAGTTTAAGAGATCCTGTCTCCAGGGGGTTCTACTGCCACCCCCCATGAGCACAATATTCTGAATCCGATAATTTATTTCATGGCGAGTGGAGATATACTGCTGTTTGGGGAATTGTGCCTTTCCCAGTAGCACAGTTCTTATTTTCCCAGAAAGTAGACTTGATCTTTCTTCTATCCCTGTTTGACATGGTTACTCCACTTACCCCTAAAACCCATATTGACTCCCCACTACCTCTGAGAATTCTAGATCACAGGTGTGCTCAGTAACATAAAGGACTTGTGAATTATTAAAATTAAACATAATGAGCATTAGTGCACTTAAACCAAGAAAATGGTAGATTGCCACATTGAGAATATTTTGATGAGGGCAGTGATGTGGATATATACATTCTCCAATCTCTGTCTACAAAAGCTGTCTAAAGGAAACATAAATTCCCAAGAAGGCTGAAAATTTACAAGTGCCTTTCTCACCAACAGTCTCCTGGAAGACTTCAGATTCATGTTGGTGGTTTCTCCAGCACCTGGAGCCATGTTCCTTTTCCTGAACTCCCCGAATGCTCTCCAGAGAAAGCCGACTTCCACAGATGTGTACAACCACTGTTCCCTCACAGGTTTTCCCCACCTACCCTGGTCATACAGATTGCTGGGTTGCACTGTTGCAGATGTGTACATGCACATAACGTTTTTAATCATTCCCCCGCCTCATAACCCTACCCCATCCCGTCCTTGGAATGTATATTTCCACACATCTGTTTTTAAGTGTAGGAGTCAATCTGTAAAATATATTTTGAATGTATTTGTTTTTTCCTGCGAAGCAGACAGCCATTCATACACAATAACATCTAAAATTTGGGATACCGGTTCAGTCAGCTGATTTTTATTAGCAAAGAGTTCTCTATCAAGTTGAAGAGAGAAACAATGGTACAATCCAGTGTGTTTTTATAAGTATGTAATTATGTATGAAGATATCCAAAATCATGTACCAACCAAAAAGGACGCTTCAGAATGGCCATGATGGATAAGTCCTTTGTTATGGGACTGGATGTATTCAAAGGTTGCTTACTTTAACATAAAGTATCTGAGTAATAGATCATGAATAGTTTGGAATTCAGGTGTATTATAATCACATTTCAGAGAGGAAGGCTAAGGAGAACATGATGAGAGTTTAGACAGTGACATAAATATCAAAGCATAGATTTGCTCTAGGTAAACTTGCCACCTTAGAGACAGATATTCTCTGCAACCCACTGATATTTTATCCCTTCATATAATATATGGTAAAATATAAGATGGATGAACATTTGGTAATGTTTGCAGAAAACACCAAACTTTATTTCTAATTTTTAGGAAAATGAATGTAAAGTTTAAGCATAGTATTATGACAACATGTCTTCTGGTTGTACAGGCAACAACCGTGCCTGGCAGACGTCACAATGCTGAGGCACAAATCCTGTGTAGACGTTCCACTGGAAAGTTAATTCATACTCCATCCTTAACTCTGTTTTCATACGTGCACACTAAGTTGCCCTTTCCGTGAAATCACTTCAATTGTGCATCATTTTGTGGGTTTGATTCTTACATTCCTTTCCCAAAGAGTTCATGATGATAAATCATTTCGATTTTATTTCTCAATACATTAGTTGGCAATCAAAGTTATATCATGTTGTTGCGTGCTAATAATCCCGTGGCAATTTAATTATCTGAATTTTTACTTCGTTTTGAATCAAAAATGGAATTTTTTTGCTCCAAACGCTGCACGGTACTGGCTCATTTGTCTTCAAGTTGAGAGATTTTTATTCTTCAAGTCTTAAAAAAGGGGAAGTGTTCTATAACTTTAATATCTAAGAATTTGGCTCTTGAGCACTGTTTCCAGCACCACTGAACTTCATCTTCATTGTGTCATAGGGATTTAAAAAATCCCCAGTAAACTCATAAGCATTAAAATGTAAATGATGCACATTAGATTTTATGTAAATAGTATATAAATGATAAATTATACCTTTTATGTAAAAAATATTTAAATTACAAAGATTACAAGCATAAAACTATATGGCATTCTCTATCACGGGCATCAGCATAGAATTAAACAGGTCGAGACAGAAGACATCTTCTGCTTTTAGAATATTCAATATATTCTTCCAAAGAAAGGAAAAGGAAAATTAAAAAGAGTCATGCATGAGTTCTGACTTGTAAAACATAACATTTTTTTTTTCTTTTCTTTTTGGCGGTACTGGGGATCGAACTCAGGACCCTGCGCTTGCTAGGCAGGCGCTACAGATAACAATCACTGATGGAGATCACTATGAAGCAGCCATGAACAATATTTAAGTTAAACAATTGGCTTTCCATGTTTCCTTATGAGTCTGTCCAAGGCCTAGGCTCCTTGCTTAGAGATGGGCAGTGGACTCATAGTAAGTGAACCTCTGAGAGTCACTGATCTCTCCTGACACCTGTCATGGTGGGTGAATCAAGAAAGCCTCAAAGGATAAGACAAGGTCATACCCAAGGACACCTGTATCTAACATCAGTTAGATAAAGAATATACCCTCACTCATCTCAATCCTGGGTGGATTAACTTAATAACTTACTTGGAGAAGCCCTTGAGTGATTCCGCCCAGCTAGAGTACTCCCCTCCTTTCTTCTGATAAGCAGATAAATATGAGCCACCCAGAGAATGTCTTGATCTTACCCTGGAGAGAATCTGGAATTCTGTGAGTGGGCTTTGATCCTCCTGGAGACCTGAACTCATTCCATTTGCCTCTTTTATTTAACTTGCGCCATACACTCATTCAGGAGATTGTGGACTTCATCAGCCCACAACTAAGGAATATTATTAACCCAATAAACATTTCAACCTAAATGTCAACCACAATGCAAGGTTTTTGCTTGTTTGTTTTTACTTTTTATTAACTTTATTGGCATAATTTAGATATGCATCATGACCACATTCATCACAGGGAGTTTATACCTGTATATAATATATCTTGCTTCTCCTTCTGTCCCCAATCCCCTTTCTTCCCTTCAAGTCCTCTGTAGCAAGCCTCAGTTGGTCTCCTGTTGTACCCAGGACAGAAACGGTGGTGCATATGAAAAAAATAAAGACAAGAGACAAGAGATGGTGTCAAGTGGAGTTACCTCTTGTCTGATGAGCAGGAGGACTGACTTCAACAGTAGGGGCATTTATTTTATACACTTGAAAAGTTAGTATCCTGGGCAGGTAATTTTGCTGAGCAACTAACGACTGTAATTGTCCAGCAGGATGCCTTCTCCAATACTGAGGTAGCTTGACTGTTTGACTGATAACCAGCTCCAACATCTCCCAACATCCTGTTCCACTCTCTTATTATTGAAAGCTTTTTTTACATTTACTATCTTGAATTCACTTTTTTCTTTTCCCTTCCTTCCTTCCCCTCACCTATCTTTTGCTCCCCTTCCCATATAAGTGTTTTCTTCCTATTTCCGCGTATCTATTATACCTTTTGGTCCTACTTTACACTTGGATTCCTCCAAAGTCAACACAAGTCTTGAAAAAGAGGAAGTGGGAGGGGAGAAAACACAGGCACAGTGAAAGTAACACCATAAAGACAAAAACCTGGCCCAGGGATATAGCTTAGTAGTACAGTACCCGTCTGGCAAGCACAAGGTCCTGAGTCTGATTCCCGTCACCCAAACAAAACAAAACAAAAACAAAAAATGCACACCTACTGCCAAAGCAGAGTACATTCACCTTAGTAGGTCATCGGACCACACACATACACACACACACACAAAGAAAACCCTTTAAATTGAAGATAAATTGATGTATCGGTACAGATATTGCATTGCTTTTAGAGAAACAATCACGAAACTATCACCTTAAAGACAAGTTATGGGGATCCTCGCTTATGTTGATAGCAGAGGAACTCATAGTACTAAATCTTGGAAGCAACCTCTGTGTCCAGTAACAAATGAATGGATCCAGAAAATGTGGTATCCGGGCTGGGCGTGGTGGCACATACCTATAATTCCAGCACTTGGGAGGCTGAAGCAGGAGGATCATTGGGAGTTACACACCAGCGTGGGAACAAAGTGACTTCAAGGCCAGCCTGAACTACATTTTGAGACCCTGTCTCAAAAGATCGCCCCGCCCCTCAAAAGAAAATGTGGTATTTATACACAGTGCAGTATTTATGCTTCTCTTCCATAAAGAATGAAAAAACTTGAATTATTTTGGGCAGAATGGCTGTATGTTGAGACCATAATATTAGATGAAATAAATCAGGTGGAGGAAGTTAAGTATTTACATAATTTCTGTTTTGTGAGATGTCTCAAATATAAAAAGAAAAAAAAAACACCAGAAAAATAATGGTAGGAAGGTAGACTTCATGGAGATGGGAAGGGGATCTACACATGAAAGAAGATGGAAAATTGGAAGGGAAGTAAAAATAATTAATTTGCAATACATATATGAACAGTTTCTCCATAGAGAATGCAATTAAGGAGAATCTCAAATATATACTATCATAAAGCTTAAAGTGTGAAAGGAGGGAAGAAAGATATTTGGCTGAGGAAATACATGAGTCCTAATTTCCACTTCTCCACCACCACAAAACTTTATTAAAAAACATGGAATTTCACCATAGCAACAGAATAATGCAGTCCTGAAGCAGAAATTCTGTTCACCACATGCCAAACAATGGGAGGAAGTAACAAACCCATTCCAAATGAGGCCACTGTATGAAGAAAAGAAAAAAAACGGGAGATGCCAGCAAGAATATGGTAGCGGGTGGAAATTCTCTGTTCCATCAGAAAAAATAAAATAAAATAAACATAGGAAAATTCACAATTCTACCAGAAAAAATAAAATAAAATAAAAAGCAGCAGAGCTCTTTACCCTGTTTCACTGAAATGCAGATTCAACAAAACTGCTACAAGACATATAACAATCTTTTTCACAGAAGAGTGTAAAATTGTAGTTCTGCAGAGCAACATCTACTGGCTACCATGAGCCCATTCATGTGATCACAGCTTGATGGGGTGGTCTTAGAGTCCCTCTTTTTTTGAAAGATGGAACTTTTCCAAATACAAAAACCATCCAGTGATTTGAGGAGAAAAATCTAAGAGGTAAAGCTCAAAATGCCTCCCCTGGTTTTAACTAGAAACCATGTACAAAAGCCATGCAAAAGAAATATCATGTATGTGTAAATTCATATTGGATAAGAGAACATAAAAGGAAGACAATGAAGCAATTAAAATGATTGCATCTTGAATTGATCATCACTCAATTTGTACAAGAATCAAAAACTCATACCTTATGAATGTTACAAATATGATGTCACTCATAAAATTAAACAATAAAGAAATTACTTCAAATCACTTATCTACGTTGAAACACCATTCATCTCTTTGTTTTGTTCAGTCACTTCAAACTGAATTGCCATAAAGAAACATATTTAGAACCAAACATTGTGTCTTGAAGTAGCCAGGGCATCTACTTTGGATACTCCATAAGGTTTTTGTCTTGTTGTTATAGTTTTTACAATACTGGAGATCAAACTCAGGACCTTGTGCTTTCCAGGAAGGTGCTTATTCCACTGAGCTATATCCCCAGCCCACTTCATAAGGTTTTTAAAAGGGTAAGAGATTTCTAGACAGCATTTCTTTTGTTTTTTTTTGTTTTGTTTTGTTTTTGGTTTTTTTTGGTGGTACTAGGGATCAAACTCAGGACCCTGCGCTTGCTAGGCAGGCGCTTATTCTACTGAGCTATATCCCCAGCCCCATCTAGACAGCTTTTCTTTTGGTAATTTATTCATTTAACTCATCAGTTGATTTTTCAGGGTAACGTTTATAATAATGGAGTATTGGTAAATCATTCTTCAAACTCCTCTACAACTAAGGTATTTTAATTCATATTTTTAACTATTCTCATTAAGACATTACAGAAAAGTTCTGAATATATAAATCTTATATAATCTGGGCTAAGGCAATATTATTGAACAGACACTGGTACTTATTAAGAAGGAAATATTTATTAAAAAGTGAGACCCTAAACTGAGTGTGCTAGTGCACACCTGTAATCCCAGCACTAGGTAGGCTGAGGCAGGAGGATCATTGCAAGTTTGAGGCCAGCCTGAGCTACAAAGTGAGCTCAAGGCCAGCCTGAACTGCATAGTGAGACCCTGCCTCAAAGAGACTAACAAGCAAACAAACAAACAAAAAGTGAGACCCTAGAAAAAATCACAATAGTCTGATCTAGTCCTTAGTCTTCTTAATATTATTTTCTCTTTTTCTTTTTCTTGTCTTTTCTTCCTAGAGTTGCTACAGATTTTACCTGTGGCCTTAGGCCTGCTAGGCAAATGCCCTATCAATATGCTATATTTCCAACCTCCTCAATTTTCTTTGCTAAAAAAAAAAATTGAAAACTAATTTTATTATGAACTTATTGTTACTAAGTAGAAATTTTAAATAAATTGCTAGTGGATATACAATTTCCCGAATATATCTTCAGTTTGTAAATATAATCATAGTTTCTATAAATGATTTTAGTGCATTTTATGATCATACATTTTAAAACAGAATATCAATAAGAACAAACAAAGATAAACATAAATTCTAAAGCATTCTAAAAATATAAAATTGGAAAAATATTTAGGTGGTATCATAAAACAACAGGAACGTAAAAGAGAATACATTTTGAGTGCTACGTATTTTCTGAAAAAATATTAGGATTTTTTATTTTTTTCATAAATATATTGGATCTCTAACACAAACTTAGCTTCCAGATTTTGGAGCTGGAATCCTTGGGTTTGCATCCTGGCCCCCAAAAGTCACTTGCTCTGTATTCCTGGGAAGGTTACACAGGTTTTCAAACACTCATTGACTCATGTATGTTTCAGAGTCCATAATAGTAGAGATCTGTGGTGTTGTTTTGAAGTCTAAAGTCATAAGAACCTGGGAACACAGCCTAGTACCTACAATGCACCATATGTGGTCATTAAAAATATTTGTAAATCCAAAAGCACTCGGAATGCTGTAGTGAAATAATAGGAAAGTGCTATCTGAGATTTCAGGAACCATTATGTAGACAAATGTCTCTCTCAGTCTAGCTATAATGGTTTTATCAATAAATCATGCCTAAATCTTTCATGGCATTATATCACATCAGTATTTTTAGATAGGTCATCCTGACAGGATTGAAATTAAGTCATTAATCTTATTTTTAATTCAGAATCCTAATGATATGTGCCACTAAATACATAGAGTAATTATCAGCCCTCTGGCAATTTACTAACAAAAGACTCTTTTGTTTTAAAAGAAAAGGAGACATCTGTGCTTAAAAGCAAAATATTATATAATCCAATGAAAGAATTAGGCTAATGTCCAGAAAATAAGTCATGTATTAGATGCTGGGGAACATACATCGGGTTGGAAGACAAACTGGTCAACTTTTCCAGGTGAATCAGATGTAGAACCAGGGGTAGCATTTTGATTACTTCTGCCTTAAACTCCTCATTTTTCACACAGAAATGGTTATACTGTAATCTCCATCACTCTTTTGCAAGCACATTTCAATATTTCTGTGACCAAACCATACAGACATGGGTAGTTTTGTGGTTTAGCCAACTCATGGGTTTTAGTGAATGATCACAGAGGATGGAACTGGCTACATAGCCTGGGGAAACCTGATGTTCCCATGAGACACCGAGGTGAGTATTTCAGTCTTTTTATTCATTAAGGTCACTGAGAGCAGAGTTTGGGTTTTGAATAAGTTCTAACTCACCGATATTCTACGTTGAGATTCTAGTCATTACATGTGACATAAATTTAGAGAAAGAAGACAGGTGTGAATGACAATTTGAATTTTCCTGATTATATTTGCCAGGAATGTTTTCCTATCAATTTCCCTTGCATTCTTGAGGACACCGAGCACTAGAGTGAGAGGGAACACTCTTGTTCTTTCTGTTCTCGCTACTTCCTGGCTACCATGAAGTGACAGATTGCCTCCACCATGCACTTCCTACGTAAGCTTCCTGCATTCGAGCGAGACATCTACACACTGAAATTCTGAAACCATGAGCCTAATCTATCCTTTTCATTTTTAACTTGTGTATTTCCAGAGTTTCCTCTGGAGCAAAGCTAGTCAATGCATTTGCAATGGCACATGCTATGGTTTGTTTGTGTGGATGTTCCCCCAAAGCCTCATGCACTCATAGGGTAGCCTTCTAGAGTTTATGATTGATTCATGGTTGGTATTATGGGTGTGAATGCTGCACTTGCCCTGGGGTGGACAGTTTGCAAACAATGTAAGGGAAGGGAAGAGGCTGCTGGCTTCCACTCCTCCCTTTTTGCACTTTCTGCTTTTGCTATTTTTTGCCTCTATGAACTGTTACCTTGTGCCATGTGCCACTCTGCCTTGAGCGAGCTGAGTATAGACTGAAACTTTCACAAACTGTGAGCTAGGTAAACCTTACTGTAATTTTGTGTATCAGGTATTTTGTCTCAGTAATGAGAGAAAAGTAACTGAGATAACATACAAACTTTTATTAATCTCAAATGTCAAATTGACATATTTGATGGGGTTGCTTTATTCTTTTTAATGTATAAAAATAAATCGTGACTAGTGCAGTTATGTCCTTTAGGTTAATAATAACCCTCAGAACAAAGATTGTTAAAAGCCTGAAGAATGCATATATTTTAATGGGTGTTATTCTCTGTAGCTAAGAATAAAATTTATCCCTTCCATTTTCAAAACAAAAACATAGTTAAACTAATACAATAGTGGATTATTGACTTGAAAGAAAAGAGCCCAGATTTTACATAGTGATAATACATGTCTTGAAAGAATTGGACTCAGTTTGTAATTCTTAAGAGTAAAATAAAATGAAAAATAAATAAGGAGGCTCATATTTGAGAATGAAGAATTAACTTCACTATTTCAGGAAACGGTCCTTTGAAGGCTTGTTTCTCAATATTTCGTGAGAAATGAGCATGTGAAACTTGTTCAAATGGAAGTTCTGTAATAGTCCATGTTGGGTTCCAAGAATTGCTTTTTCCCACAATGAGAACATTATTGGTCCAAGGGAATGAGAACATTACTTTTTGAAGAGTCACAGGCCCAGTGGTAAGACTTCAAGATGTATATATTTGTTTGTGAACAAGCTATGACATGGTGACTCAATTGTAAGTATCTCAGTACTTTCAGGACATATTTACCCACCAATGTGGGTGCCACTAAGTGCCCTGAAGTGTAAATTTTCTCTTTTCCACCAATTTCACAATAAAGATTTTTTGAAGACGAAGAACAGCTAGGGTGCTTTTTACTTCCTTGCAATATTGACCTGTATGTGCATTGCAAAATTTTACCTGTAATTGTCAGGAGGATTTCTCTGTACTGGCCTCTGCAGTTTAGGAGGCAGCTTAGCTACATCTATGCCATGCAGATTATGCCAAAGAAAGGTTGAAAAAATGGTCAGAAAAATGTGTTTGATTTCAAAACACACTCTGATTATATTCTCACATCCCACGGTGAGATGGAAATTTAGCAATTATCTTATTAATTCAACAGCAAAGACATGTTGGTCCTGAATAATAGGGTAAGGTTATTTTGACATTGAACAAATTAGAATCTGAAGCATAAAAAAAGAAAGAAAAGTCATGGATTAGTCATGCTAAAGCAGAGGGAAAAAAATCTAAAGTGGTATAATAAAAGACACAAGAGAACACACATTTAAGAATAATATTGATATTTGCAGGTAATATTAAAAAATAAAAATATATCCATACTAATCTCTTCTCCTAATCTCTTGGGATTTATACTTAAAATATAACACTTTTGAATTATAAAATTGTTTTGCAACACACATGTTCCCTGAACACCTTTTTTTCTTTGAAAATCTAATAATGTATATGTGAATTCATGAGTTTCAATGATTTGCAAGCAGTTAATTAGAAGTCATAAAAATACACTTGTTAGAAACAATTCATAATACTCAAGACTGTGAAATGATAATTGGATTGAAGATATTTTGGTCATCTATTTATCCTGTCATTCTTTTTCCTATTACTCATCTATTGATATTCTATTTATCAGTATTTCATCTATGGGTCTATCTATCTATCTATCTATCTATCTATCTATCACATTAATTTATATTTCTATCCATCACTGTATACTCTTTCTCATGTATTTATGTATCTCATTTCGTTTGCACTTTCACCCTACAATTCCATTTATCTTTGTATATCTAAATCTTATCTATTTGTCACCTATCTAAGTCTAGCTCTTATCTACTTATCTGTTACTTATCTAACCCTCCTCCTGTTCTCCATAACAGATTAGAAGCGAGGAAACTATGTTGGTGAATAAAATACTGTTAATTCTTCTTAAATGTCAAAGAATAAGGATAATCCCCATTTTACAAACATTTTGCTGGTCTGAATGAGTGGAAGATTGAAAATTTTAAAACCTGGTATAGTGTTAATTTTTCTGTATGAGCACACTGGAGAAGAAATGCAAGACTCATCTTGCAGATAATTGTGTTCTTCTGCTCTTAGTCAAGATTCGTTGTTTTCTTTCAATTCTATGACCGCTAGCAGTAAGTCTGGGAAGTAGTCTGACATTGTGTTTTCGAATGAAATCCCCAGATCTTCCTCCCCTGGCTGGTCTCTGGTTCAGCTGCTCTCTGGTTCACAAGTTCAGAGCTTTTGTGTTGTATCACGGTGCCCTCAACTTTTGACTTCCGCATACATCTTCCTGGTTTGGTGCATACACAAAAACTAATTACCAATCAGACATTCCCAATTTTCAACACCTTGCTCTTATACAACACACATTAGAAATATATACCTATGTGAAATTTCAAAAGGGCTGAGAGAAAAACAAACCATTGCAGGTGGAAATCTCTTTGTGTTAGAAATACACAGTTTATCATTGAATCTATGCATCATGGAATTCCTTGAAAATTTTATAAGAATTTGTAACCACTGGGAGGAAACCGTGCTCAAGTTTGCATTGCAAAAATGATGCAGTCACTCGTAAGATGCCACTTTTGTTATTAATATAGTTTATTTTCATTTAAAAGATCTGGTGTGACACCAGACACATGCAGGACTGGGAAGTGAAATGCAGGCTGACTCTACGGAGTCACACTGTGTGACTGAGGCAAGAGAATCACAAGTTGGAGCCCAGCCTGGGCAGTTTGGCAACTTAGTGAGGTCCAGATTCAAAATAGAAAACCGAAACAGGCTGGAAAAAGTCTTGTGAGGTAGTCATTACCTTGCAAAACAACCGTGGGCAGGACATGCCCAGCTCCTTTGATATGGGTAAGGGGAAAGAGCCTGTGCTGTCATGATGGATTTTCTAGAATTTTACTCCTTTATACTGATGGAAGTATTCTCAGCAGGAGACCAAAACAATGCATGAGAGATTGAAACATTACCCATATATTCCTCTCTTAACAAACCACCTTGAATTTACCCATTTAACACAGCACGCATTTATTATCTTACAGTCTGGAGATCTCAGTACAGGTCTCACTGGGCCAAAGTCAAGCTGCTGATAGGACTGGTTTCCTGTTGGAGGCACCAGCAGGTAGAAACAGCTCCCCCTGTTTGGCTGATGGATCTTCCTTCATCCTCATAACCAGTAAGAGCAGGTGGAGTTCTCCTGATGTAGAATCCATCTTCCAATTACAAGGATATTTGTGATCAAATAGTCTGTTGCTCTGCCTTCCTGGCACTGGAATCTAATATGCCCTATGTCTACAAAAACAGAAAAGACCAAATTTAGATTAGGTTAGTTAGATTTTGGGTGTTATCCAAAAGCCAAATGTGTTTGGAAGAAGATTAGACCATATAGGTGCTATATTGATTAATGATTTGTCCACTAATGAAGGCACAGCTGTCTTGAGGTTAGAAGGTAGGTCCTGTAGAAAGGTCACTGGAGACCTGGCCAAGGCTAGTATGTCTTTCTCCCCAATCCTTCCTTCTCTTACTGCCTTCTGGTTACCATGAGCTGTGAAGTTTTCTTCCAGCAGACCCATTCCTCCTTGCTGTTTCTGCCATGCAGCTAGCCAATCAGAGACTGTATCCATGATTCAAAATAGAGTACTCCCCTTTAAATTGTGGATGTCATGTACTGTGTCTCAGTAACATGGCAACTAACACAGGAAGGGATCCAGGACTCGACAGCATCCTCAAATTCTGTCTTTCTTGGGCAATTTCTTTTAACTGGGTTGCAACTTCTAATAAGCGCATTTACCTATGAGCTGATCCACGAGTTAAACCATTGATTAGATTAATGCTTTCCCAACCAATCACTTCTCCATGTTTCTCTTAATGCATCAAGTTCACAGTCAAGACTCACAAACACACGCTCACCACACTTGTATAATACAAGATCATGTCCTTATCTCACATTTACACAAGTTGCGGTCACCTTAGAGGTGGCCACTTACTTGCCTGACACACTGCCAAAAATCTGGACATCCACTCCTCAGAAATGGTATTGCAAGAAGAAATACTCATGCCTATAGAAACACTCCTTTTTCAAAAGATTCCAGGACGATGTGGAAAATTTTTGAAGAATGCTAATTGGATCTGTTGGTTTTATGGCCAGTCATCCATGCACTGGTTTTCTTCGGTGCCTTCTCTCTTTTAAACCCAGAAGGAATAAACCCAGCAAGGAACTAAATAGGTAAAGTTAAAGTCTGCTCATCCCTTCTCACCTAGTTTGACTTCTCCCTAGATCTGCTGGAGACATGCTGCATAAAATTCTCTTCACTTTAAAAATATTTTAAGTTGCTGCCATGGTTATGGTAGAAAATATAATAAATACAAATAAAGAAGAAGCAATTAAAATTCAATCTATTTGGCATTGCTCAGAATTAATAATTTCTACCATTTTCTCACCCAGGCTGCCAAAATTTCACTTCTCTCTTATAAATATGTTTTTCTGGATAAATGCGTTTTTAATCTAAATGGGGTGACACTCTAGACACTGCATTTTTACCTGTTTCTTTCATTTAATATATTCTGAGTGTTCTTGTCAGTTTATTGCAGAGAGGGTGGGATATTTAATTATATGTCTGTGTAAGTACATATAGAAAAAGAATTCTCTCTTGCTTTATTCAGCACACACTGGCTATTTTACATTTAGGAAATATCCCTACACCCGAAAAGAAAAAAAAATATCTCATGGCTTTAGTTTTCAAAACTTTCCTTTCGAATTACCACAATCATATTGCTCCAGAGGAATTTTTATTGCTTCTTCTTTTTTTTTTTTTTTTTTTTTTTTGCGGTACTGGGGATCGAACTCAGGACCCTGCACTTGCTAGGCAGACACTTACTCCACTGAGCTATATCCCCAGCCCTCCAGAGGAATTTTTAAATGCGCTTCCATTAAAAGCTTTGATATTTTGAATATGTTTGGATTATTTCCTTAAGAAACAGTCTGTACCTATATGATATATACTGTTTATATGATGAGGCCTATTTTTGGAATTCCTTCCACTGCATTTAAGAAGCTTATATTTCTTTATAGTGATCCAGAAATCCTTGTGTTAATTTTGGTCTTTCCTACTTTTGTCCTGAAAGATATGTCATTTCTTATTCTTTCTCTCTGCTTTTGAAAAGTTGTAAATACGCAGGAAGCTTATGCTGTTTTCACATTTTAAAGAATCTATTCTTACCATGACGTAATTACTTGAAAAAGGTCTCAAGATCTTTAGGATCCATTGGTCTAAGAAGCTAACCCCCTTAGAGTCAGTCTATGTCAAGTAAGTTTTTGCAAAAATCACACTTCAGCCTAAGTTTTAAAAGTGAGATATCAAATGAATGTATTTGAATATTACCAAGTTATATCTCTGCCTCCTAATCATAATACAGATACCTATCCTAATCATAATACAGATATATATGATGTCTATCCTAATTTACCTATCCTAATCATAATACAGATATATGGTGTCTTCTAATTCCTTCTCTACATTTGTTTATATGTAAATTTCTCCCATCATTTTGGATATTTGAATATTTTTAGAATGTTTTTTGTAGTTGTATAGTTGACAGTATACATTTATGTTCCCTACAATATCAGGAACCGCTTGACTTTATAAAAAAAGCAACAAAACAAAACAAAACACCTGTGTTCTATTCCATTAACTTCCATTGCTTTTTATATTAAGTCATTTTTTTTCCATTTGCTGTGATCTATATTTACATTTAAAGGTGGCCCTTTTTCCATTTTTATCATTTTAAGTAATAAATGATTTTAAAGCTGTTATTTCCCTTAGCATAACAGGCCAAGCGTGCTGTGAGATGAATACAAACCGTTTGCTATGTTGACTTTTGGTCCACAGGCATGATTTTAATATCGAGCTTCTTTTCATTCCTAGTGCTTTCTTTTCGTCTGTTACATTTCTGCCTGAAATCACAATAAAATTCTAACGACCCTTGGTGGTATGTGTACATTTGTCATCCCTGAAAAACATGGTTTGAATTCTTTGGTGTGGTAGACAATGAATGTGCTTGCTGACCTTACCTGATGCCGTTTGACATTCAAGCCTTACAGCCCCTGCAAGATACTCAGTCTTCTGAACAAATTTGTGATTTCTCCAATGAACCATCAAGCCTCACTTTTGCATCTTCTTTTTTTTTTTTTTTTTTTTTGGCGGTACTGGGGATCGAACTCAGGACCCTGCGCCTGCTAGGCTAGCACTTATTCCACTGAGCTATATCCCCAGCCCCCTGCATCTTCACTTGGAGGAATTCACCTCATCCTTCAAGATATGCTGCATTTTTTCCTCATATCTAAATTTTTTCCCAATGCTACCATTTAAACGCAGTCACTTTATACTGTTTTTCAGATCTGATGACCAATTTCCTGTGTCTTCTGTACCCATTCCATGTTGTCCATTAATCCCCTCCCTCATCTCCACTTTCCTCTGAATCTTTTCTTCCTTCCTTTCCCTTCCCTTCCCTTCCCTTCTCTCCCCTCCCCTCCCCTCCCCTGCCTTGACCTGTCCTTCCTTTCCCTTCCCTTCTCCTCCCTTCCTTTCCTTTCCCTTCCCCTCCCTTCCCTTCCTTCCCCTCCCCTTCTGTCTTGCTTAATTTACTCTCATTGCTAAGACAAAATATCTGATTTCCAAAATTAAGGGTTATTCAGCATACAGTTTGTGGAGTTTTCAGTCCATAAGCAGCTGGCTCCAAGGCAGGGTGGCATAGAACAGGGGCAACACCTCAAGGCAGCAGAAGACAGTAAAGCAAAACGAGCAAAAGAGGGTGGGAGAACAAGCTCGTTTTTCTCCTTTATATTGCATGTCAGATATCTGCCAACACCATCTCCGTGCCCACATCATCTCCGTGCCTGTCTCTTTCACAAGCTGAGGATGTGTACAAAGTCAGGACTCTGGCCCCCTGCTGAATCACTTAGTTGAACTTTTAAACTTCTCAAGTTGACACAGTGAGCCACATCCTAGAGCGGTAAGGGCATGTCCTTTTCACCGCAGGATGTAGAACTGCTGAGTTAACTACTTAAGCTTTTAAACTTCAAGTTGACACCATGTATCGACCATAACACCTCCCCTTCCCTTCCCTGCCCTTCCCTGCCCTTCCTGTCCTTTCACTAATCTTTCACTTACCCTCTGTTCTGTCTCTACTTTCTTCTTCTGTGCCTTCAATATGACCTCAGCTCCCAACACAGAAGCTGAGTCTGAGACACCATTCAGTTTGTTTCTCTTGAATGACTAAAACAATCATGCACACCTAACCATCCCCACCACATTTTCTTAATCTCTTCCATTAGCTGTTTGCTCCTTTCATCTATCTTTCCCTTAAAGGAGTGCTTGAGACACAAATGATTGGACAACTCAATTCCCATGGCAAGGACATCACACAGCAATTTTAACTTAATTTCAAAGCCTCTGGTTCAATCCTCTCATTCCAGTAAATTGTGAGCCTCCCAGATACTGTGCCACATAGATACCATCACAGTGTGGGCAGCTCAAGACATAAATCCATTCCCATACAACATATTCAGACATCCTTCCCATTCCTCTGTCACTGTTTGTCATCTCCTTCCTTTTATTTCTTGCTGTATCTCTTTCCCTCTACATCATTTACTGGGCAGCTATAGCTACCATATGGGCCACATTTCTGTCACAGAGAAACCCACCCAGGTATAGTGAGTGCACAGAGCTTTGAACCAGAAAAGAAACGTCCAAGATATGCAAAATTAATGGAGGAAAAGAGATAAAGGAATACCTATTTTAGAAAACATGCCCTTACCTCTGTAGCTGGTGGGAGTATAGCTAGCACCTTTCTTTAGCTGAATGGTTCGGTCACCAAGTGTAAGAAGACCCACAGTAATAAACTTCAGGATGATTCAAAATGTTCATCCTCATGACTGTGATTTCCGGTCCTCCTGTGGGAAAAGCTTGATATCACAGACAGTGAAAGATATCATAGCATTGTGATGTCATAGTGGGCGAGGACTCAGTCTAGTCAAAAGATCAGAATACCTATGTCTGAGACCTGAGCCCTGAGCCCTGAGCCCTGAGCTCTGAACACTGGTGCCAAGATGAAAATGAAGGAGAGCCATCCACATCCTTGAGTTGTAAGATATACGGAATGTCAATGAGCACACAAAAACTTATCTACATTTTTGTCTCTCTTTCTTTCAGTCTGTCTCCCTGCCCCTCATTGTCTCTCTCTGTCTCTGTCTCTCTCCACCCTGACTCCCAAGAGCTGAGCAGATTTCTCCACCGTGATTTGTCATCATGGTATTTCTCCCTGACCGTAGACAGAAACAATGGGTACAGTCAACCATGGACCAAAACCTACAAGTGACCATGAACCAACGTAAACCCATCGTACTTCGTGTTACCTCAGGTGTTTTGTTATAGTCATAGAAAGCTGAGCACTACAATGGCTCTTCTGGCTCTCTGGGAAAATCACACCCACAGTTGTTCTCCGTAGAAAGGCAGCAAGATTGAGAAATGTTTAAAAGTAAAAGGAGCAATAAAACAATAAAAAGGCATAAAGGAACTACTAACATCTGTAAACAATCCCATTGTGTCGAAGCTCCTCACATTTATAAAATTCACCATTGTTCACAAAGGTACAAGACATTACCCATACTCAAAGGAGCAACACTGATACACTATCATTACCTAGAGTTATTAGTAGTTGGCCCGGATTTCCGTAGTTTTTATCTGAATACACTTTCTCCCAGTATCCCATTCGTCTTTTCTCAATTAGCTCCTCTTGGCCTTGCTAGTTTCTCAGACTTTCCCTAGTTTAGATGACCTTGGTAGATTTGAAGAATATTGCTCAGGTATTACACACCATGTCCCTCAGTTGTGGTGTTTATAATGTTTCTGTCATGTTTACAGCTATGTGCAAAGAAAGGAAATCATTTCCTATAACTGTTCCAATATGACTTGCTGTCCATTCACCATATGTTTATCTGCATTATATCTGAACACTATGTATAAGTCTTTTTAAAGATACTTAGGAGGGGGATAGGTGGCTAAAAGGAATTCATATTTTTCTTAGGAATTCCCACACAGATTTGTACAGTGGTTGCACTAAGTTAGCATCCTATCAACCACACAGAAATTTCTTTTTCTCTACATCCTCCTATTAGAGGAATTCATGCACACCCATGTTTAGAGCATCATCTATAATAGCTAGCCCCTGGAAACACTGTACAAGTCTATCAACAGACAAGTTGATGAAGAAATGTGGATTTGTACACAACCAAATACTACTTTTCCATAAAGAAAAGTAAACTTGAGGCATTTGTTGGCAAGTGAATACAACATGAGAATATGTTCGGTGAAATACATCAGACACACAACGTTAAATATTTCATGGTTTCCCTAAATAGTTTCTCTATCTATCCATCTATCCACATATCTTTCTATCTACCTACCTATCTATCTATACCGGTTATATTTCTACTTACACATTTGAGTAATAGCTACAGCTACATCTATATCCATGCTTCTTTTGATTTGTCTAGAAATCTAAGAATTCTTAATCCTGTATATAGATATCTATACCTGTATCTATCAATCTATCTGTGTATCTACCTATCTATCTATCTATCTATCTATCTATCTATCTATCTAAGACATTGGTACCTACAACACATGTTAACTTATTTTACTAAGTTATATATTACTTCCATGGTCTCCTGTTATCTGCTACCTAAAACACCATAGTCAAATAGCTGCATTAAGATTCAATACCATTTTTATTTTACCAAATGTCTATTTGGGGCATTCAGTTTCGGCCCATTCCTTTGTCCCTATGCAGAATTTGGTTGAACCTCAAACACAATCTTTAGAATACATTAGGTCTTTAGTATGAGTTTCTAGGAGTGGATTTCTGATGCCACATGGTGTTATGGTTCAAATCTGAAATGTCCTGTTAAAGTCTTGTGTTCAGAGGCGGGGCCCTTGGAAGGGGAGTGCATTGTAGAGGCGTTACACTCCCCATTGCATTAGTCCTCCAACAAATTTACCCTTATGACTGTGCTACTGTCACAGTACTGCTGACTCTGCCATTACGAATCAAGCCCTGGTAGCAGAGGCACTTTGTCATGAGCAAGGATTTTTTTTTTTTTCCCAGAGCCTATCTTTTCTCTCTGCTTCATGGATTCCCTGAGGTAAATATATTCCCAGTGCGAAGATGTTCTTTCATGATGTTTCTGACTTGGAGACAGGTGACAATGTACTGGCTACCCTGAACTCGTGAGCCATATAAACATCTTCCTGGGTTTGTATATGCACTTCCTTTTTTACAGTCTATTTCTTTCCTCTCTTTGCATCCCTTTTTGTTATTTAAATTACTTGATGTCCTTCGGACAGCTTTCTCATCTGAGCCCTTTATTTATTTACGTATTTCTTTTAGAGATTTTTTTATAAATTTTAAAGATAAAAGATATTAAGCAAACATATTAACAAACACAGAGACATTTAAAAAATAACACAAAAACAATACAAGTGTCTATTATCTTGACTATGGGGTGCATGTCATTCTACACACATAAGTCAAGATGGTGCTGTGAAGATATTTTATGAATAAGATTAATTTTTCCAATCAGTAGAACATGAGAGTGTAGAATGTGGACAGTCATGTGGGTGGGTACCTCACTGTAAAGAGGCCAATGAACCAAAAAGTTTACTGTGGACAGAATTGTAGACAGTATACCTTGATGGCTCCACGTCCTAGAGGGTTAAGCACAAGGTCCAGGCATAGCAGAGCTTGGGTCTGTTGAAGCTGCTTCCTGGGTCACAGATGCGCTGTCTCACTGCTTCCTCACGTGGTGGAAGGGGTGGGGAGATCTCTTCGGTCTCTTTGTTAAGGACAAAGATTGCATCCCTGAACCTCCACTCTCAGTATATCATCTCTGCTCAGAACCCTGAAATCAACATAAGACCACTTTGTGGAGAAGAGGATGTCAACACGGGAATTGTGTCAGGGTAAAATAAGAAGAATATACAGCATGTTAATATCCTGGTTGTGGTACCATGACATAGTTTTATAAGATATTATCATTTGAAAACATGGAGTGATGAGTGTAGGTTATTTAACATTTTACAACTTTGCATGGATCTACATTTATCTCAGTTTTTTAAAAAAATTGTTGTATATCTGCAGTACAGTGATGCCTGAGCTCATCAACTTAATTTTTTTTCATGAGTTTAATTCTTTCCATGATTCTGATCACAAACTGAGTTGCAGGAGAACTGAACGAAATTAACAGGTTAGGGTCAAATTTGACCTGACAGGGAAATTTGAGCCGATTCTCATCCTGTTCGCTTTGTGACCAGAATCATGGTGAGAATTGCATTTGTGCAGTGATGTAGTCCTGTATATAAAGTTTGCACTCATCAGTAGGAGTTGGTGCCTATACAGAACACACCTTAATTCTTTTTTGAATTGCTTCTTCCACCCTAGTTCCTCCTCCCTCCATCTCTTGATCACGTTCCCTTTTGTGAAGCACTTTCTCCTTGATTCTTATGGTCTATGCCAAATTCTATCATTGGATAATGTTGAAAACTGTGACTAGTGATGGATGACAGAAATAAATCAGGGAACAATGGAAGAATGAGGGAAAGGGGGAAGGAAGGAAGGAAGGAGGGAGGAAAGAAAGAAAGAAAAGGAAGAAGGGAAAGGAAAAGAGACATGAAAGCAAAAGTGAGTGGAAGGTGGAAGGGCAAAAAGGGAAGAAAGACTAGAAGATAAGAGGGAAAAAGAAACATTACCTCCTTTAGAGATTGGAGCTAAGGGTTGACGTAGTGTAATCCCATAGTTTAGGAAGATGGCAGATTGCAGACCCTCTGATTATTCACAGCCTTGGAGATTGTAGCCCTAGATCCAGACACCCTCATCAGATCCTCTGTCTGATGAGGGCTACTTCCTGTCTTGTAGATGGTGCCTTCTGGGTTCTCTCTTTTATGTTAACAACCTCACCCAGGAAGGCTCTAGACACATTTCCCAAGTGAACCACATCCCATCCATCATCACTATGGGGCTGGACTTGATCATAGCAGTTGTGCAAAAAGTCAAATCTAATGAAAGACTTAGAAGCAATTAAGGTTTCTTGAAGGAGAAAGCACTTTGTCTCAAGCCTGTAACATTTAGATTGCAAACCACAATATAAACTAGCCTTTGGGTTGTAAATTACAACATCAAAACGTTCTGGTGGAATGACATACAGCTTAGCACCCATAATTATAGAAGACAATTTCTCTTTCTCCCTTTCTTTCTAGCTTTAATTCTGTCTCGGTCTCTGTCTCTGTCAATCTCTACCTCCATATCTACCTTCACCTGTCTCTGTTCTGTTTCTATGGTCAACCTGATTGCTACGTCTGTTATACCCTGTAAACTGTGAGATTTTGCTAATCATATTCCAGATTATGACTGAAGTGGGCCAAAGAAACATAAGATCCAGGCAAGACCTGCAGAGATATGGAAGCAAGTATCAGCCAGCTTCATTATTTGTGTTGTGTATTGACAACTGGTGGTCAACTTATAACCCCCAGCTGAACTGAGTGAGCGTGGTGCTGGGTGTGAAAGGCCCACCTGGGGACTGTTGCCAGCAGCATAAGAGGCAGAACTGGAGAAGGAGGTTGTTGGGAGCAGAGAAAGGCTGTTGGGAGCTGGTAGAAGCTGTAAGGAGCTGTTGGTTCTCTTGGAGGAGCTCGTCATGCTGGCTTTCTGATGAACTCGGTTGTCCTCATCGTCCAAGTAGCTCAGGGCCTTGTTGGCACTGATAATAGTTTCAGTTCATTTTGGTGGAGCTCTGGTGCTCACATTGAGCATTGGTTCCTGGCTTCAGAGGCAAAGGTGGTAGGCTGTCAGTCTCCTGAAGAAGCTTGCTTCACTGGCTTCCTGATGGGAACATGGCCATCTTGATCATCGGAGGAGTTCTTGACCTCACTGTTGCTGAGGATGGCTGTGGTACTTTTAGGGAGAGCTCTGGTTCTTACTTTGAGCATCGCTTCCAGGCTCCAGTGTAGATTCCTCAGCCTGCTAGCATAGATCCTTCCTCTGCTAGCACAGACTTTCTAGATTTCACCACCGATCTTTGGGCCTCCTCAATGCAGATCCATAAAACAGGCCTGCATGAGATATTGTTAGGGGCTCTGGGCCTCCAGTTGGATTCAGGGGAGGCATTGTTATGGGCTCTAGGTCTTCAGCTGGACTCATGCAGGACATTATTTTGGGATCCAGGCCATCAGGTGGGTTACTGGTCTATAGTGTGTGGACAGATTTCCTGCACTCTCTTGTGTATGATTCTTCCAGTGACTATCATAAATAATCTTATAAAATATATGTTCTGTATTATATTGTTGTCCCTAGCAAAATATCCCCCAAACCATAATCTATATTTTTAGACCAGCTCACGTTGCAAACCAAAGTTTTAAAAATCAGTCTTGGGAAGATTCATCACTTGATCTCATGGTATTTTCAAATTAAAATCAAGCCCTCTCGCTGTGAGCAAGTTGGATCTGCACAGGATAATTAGGAGTTGTGGGACAACATATGTTTAACATGCGCAAAGTGTCTCCCGCTTCAGTGGAAAAATTGAGCTTCTTGGATGCACCAGATGCATCGTACAGTTGCATTGCTGGATCTCTAAAGCTTCTGTGTCTCTGGTCACTTCAGCTCTTCGTGGGAGAAGGCTGCTTCCTGTGTGGCTTCAGAAGTAGCCAGAAGTCTCTGCTGTTGTCACAGGAAACTGAAACGAAAATATCTTTGAGGGGGAAGTTAACACAAGTCACATGCATGGGATTATTGGACGGTTTGCACATCCATCGCTCCCCTTCCCACGAAGCAAATATGTGCCTTTACATTCTTGCTACTTGCAGTATAAAATGTGCTTTATTTTCATTTTGCACAATTTCTTTATCATCAGTGTAGCATTCATCTTTTAAGTACTCCCCCATTGTAACTGATCAGCTCATTTTCCTTCTTTCAGTTCATGTTAACTACTGCAGTCTGATTTGTACAAGGATGCTCCCTGGTTAAAAACAAAACAAAACAAAACAAAAGGCTGATTTTGAAAAAAATATCTGATAAGATTCTTTAATTTGATCTCAATATATTTGTATTACATGTACAAGTCAATCTATGGAATTTTTGCTAATCTAGAGGTAGGACAGCTCTTTTAATATTTTTAGATTTATGGAATATTGAAGATCACAAGGATTTTTTCATTTTTAATATTTTTGTAGCACTGTGGGTTGAAGCCAGGCCATTGCACATGTTAGGCAAGTGAATTGCACCCCTAGCCTGTTATTAATCTTCATTTTGAGACAGGATCTTGTTAAATTTCCCCGGCTGTCCTCAGAGTTGTGATGCTACTGCCTCACCTTTCTGAGCGGTGGGAACGACCAGAGTATGCTGGCACTGATGACCTGCGGGAGAGAAGTGGAGAGAGAATCGCACTCCAGGAGTTGGAGCAGCTTTACCTTAAATATTTTAAACATTTTTAAAACTTTGAAACCATCACACATCAATTAACTCACCCTAGTGAAGTGCCGGGGTAACAGAAATAAATGAATATTAATTACTGCCAGTGGCTTATAATCATATTTTTCATTATAGCTTTTTGAGGGTCTCATTGGCATGTGATAATTGGCTGTTCCTTTCAGTTTAGTCTTTTTACTTTCGTTTAACAAACTCAACTTTGGTCATTTTTACCCTCTGTGCTGAAAATGGGAGGTGGCATGAGATTATCGAGCCATCCACAAAGAAATACAAACAAGGCTTTGGAACAGAATAAGGCAGGTAGGTTTTTCACAGAACCTGCACTATCAAAAAGCTGCATTCTTAAATAAGAACTGATATATGACTTGGAGATATGTTCCTCATTCCTCCAATGACTACACACTGTAGTTATCACCAAGCTAAGACCAAAATGAGGAAATGTGCTTGTACCACCTCCCCACAGTGAATGTACCCATCACCTACAGCAAACATGCACCAATAAAAAAAAATAAATAAATGTGGTAATGACAACACAAAATGCTTCAGAGTGGGAAAGCAGCACTATATTTTTTAAAGAAATTCATGATCTAATTAAGCTGCTCAGTGTATTTAAAAAACACCTTTTCACTTAAAACATACTCAGCGAATTCTGAGATTATTTAATTACTCATTACATTTGGCTAAGGCTGCTGCGTTATCACTGCAACTTAAACATGCTGCTCAAATGCTGTGGAGCATATCTGAGTTCGAGTTTTAATTTTCTGATGCTTGTTCTGATAAGAGCATTAAAATTGAGTTTGAAGTTTGGTGAATATTAAGTCCCAAAATATCACCTGGAAATTCACAGTTCTTTTTTGATCTCATTGCACCACATCTATTATGAAGAAGCAGCATGCCAATTACTATATTTTTCAGAGAATGAATGATAGTGTATTTGTTCAATTTCAGGATGCACGTATATCTGGATTTTAGTACTCTCTCTGCATAAATAGGTAATAAATAAACTGAACCTTAGTATTATTTATGCTTGTACAGTATAGGCAATCGATAAAGCCCTTGGAAGGACATTTATTTAAAAAGCAATAGGAAATATTATATTAATGGTAAAAGCCTGAATGCTTTAACCCTAGTATGAAGGAGAAGATAATTTTTAATCTCACTACTAGTACGTAATAATATATTGACAGTTCTAACCAGGAGACTTAGGAAAGTAAAAAATATTAACTTAAATGAAGTAAAAAGCATGCATCTTGGAAATGAAGAACCGAAAGCATCTATGCTTACATACACCATGCTTTTTGCATACCGAAAATTCTAAGGATACAGTATCTTCATTAAAACATCAGCTGAATTTCTATCCAATTGCAATGAACTGTCCAAAACTAAAATTAAGAAAATCACTCCATGTACAAAAATATCACCAAGATTTAAATGCAAAAGAATAAAATACAGAACAAACCATGGAACTTAGGCTTTCAAGAAGAGAAGAAATGCTGCTACAAGTCATTAAAGACAACCCAGGTAAGAAGAAAAGCATCTTGTGTTTATCATGTGCCAGACTTACTTCTCTTAAGAGGGCAAGATTTGTCAAAGCCATCTATAGATTCTTTGCAATCCACAGGGGCATCCCAATTTGTTCCAGAATAACTAACTAACTAACTAACTAACTAAATAAATAAATAAATAACTGATCGTATCATTCATATGTACTCACAAAGGATGCTGAATAGCCTAATTATGCTTGGAAAAGAAGCACAAAGTTGAGAATTAATTGGGAAATGGTAAACAAAACAAATCCTAGTTATGCACTATCACAATCGACTATAAAAGAAAAGGAAGGATTTTCAGATGCTATGGCATGCGTGGATCTAGAAAAGCTTTTGCTCAATGAAAGAAGTCACTCATAAAATACCCCATGTTGTGTGACCACATTAGTAAAAAGCTTCTGGTATAGACAAATCTCTGGGGGTCATAAACATACTGTGGCTGTCTAACTGTATTTGGTGAGACAAGTGAACTGCAGGCTGGAAGAAAAAGTGCAGAGAGTTCTTTGGGGAGGTGTTGAAAACACCGAAAGTATTCTATAGTGATGGTTGACATAATTATTTTCCTAGTAAAACCCATTAAAATTTGCAGTTGAAATAGTTGAGTTACACATCCCATGAATTGTGTCTCAAGAAAACCACTGGGGGGGGGGGGAGGCAAACAACCAAATATCTCCATGAATTAAAGAGTTCTGCAGCTTTGATTAATTTTTATGACTAAGTTCAATTCTCCTGGTAGTGTTCATTTTTCTCCCTTTCATGTTCTTTAAAGTTTCTGTTTTAGTGAGGAAAAAAACATGAGTTCTATTTGGCTTCCCTTCCTTTGGATAAGAGAATCGATAACTGAATCCATTCCATGCTACCTGCACGTACAGCAACATTTCGAGTTTGATGTTATAGAATTATTTTGCTTCTTCTTTTTGAGCACTGGGGCTTGAATCAGGTCCTTGATGCTGAGCAGCATCTCCAGTTCGCTTTTTTTTTTATGTTTTAAGTTTTAAAAAGGGCCTCCCTCAGTTGCTAAGTTTCCTACGTTGAGTTTGAACATCTGATCTTGCTTCAGCCTCCCATAGTTGTAGGATTGCAGGCTTGTGCGTGATCATCCTATGTTACCCAGACAGGATGAAGGGCTGCTTAACACGGCCAAATGTTAATCAATCTACTACTCCTAGAATAATTGCTAATGTAATCTGCTCTATCCAGAACTTTTGATGATATTAAATAACTGAAGAAAAAGAAGCATTCCTGCCTTCCTTTCCAATGTGAGCAAGTCCAACAGATATGTGGTTTTCTATAAAATGTCTTTTGATATTTATTTACACTGTGTTTTTGTACATATAAACCATGCACTTATGTTTGGACAAATTAATCAATGATCTTGGCACTCAGAGTTTTTATTTTGCTTTGAAAAATCTTCCTCGTATCAACACTGTATTTGTAAGATAAAATGTTACTCCACTGTGTAATTTCTACCTTGCAATTTATTGTTGTAAGAGGTACACTAAGATAAACAGAAATATATACCAATTATATAAGTATATATATATATATATATATATATATATGTATATGTTTAGTTACATTTAGTGAGGGACACATGCACCTGTAATATATGTGCCTATATCCAGTATTTATAGTAACAAGTAAATATATATGCATAGGCCTACATATGCTTACACATGTGTGCTTACAGACTCATAGGCACATGTATGCATATATGAATGTATTTACACACTAACAGCTAGATCCCTATCATACACTGATTTGTTAAATACACTCAATTACTTAGTTAATTGCAATGTTCTTTCTTTTTCATTTCCCAAATTCTTTTTTCTGTGCCAACATGTTTGGGGAGTCTGTCATACCAGTCTCTCTCTCATTTGGTTCTTTTAGAACACTAGGAGGCTTTTAGCAATGTTGCTTTACCATCCACCTGTGTGTGTGAATGGCCTGGCCCTTCCACCTCACTTAGAATCTGCTCTTCTAGTACACAAAGAAATTCTTTGGCACTTATGCAAAGGATGCCTCCAATGTACCAATTAATTTAGGTAGATCGACACATTCACAATAATTCCAAGTGTTCCTCGTCAAGAGAAAATAACGTTTTCCCACCCAATTCTGACAACATAAATCAATAAAGTTTCAACATTTTCCCTTAATTTATATCATTCATGGCTTGTTACATTAATTTCAAGATGGGTTATTTGTGCTTTGTTTATTACATAATGCAGATATGTTGTATTCCTGCCGGTCCATTCCCTGTTCTGATGCAGGGAAGCTACTGATTGTGGGTGTTAATTGCATAACTAATTATATTACTTTACTGACTTGAAGCCTCTCTTCTTGTTCTCTGCTTGACTCTCTTATTTCAGTTGCAAAGCTAGCCCTCCTGAACATAACAACTCTGTGACTTCCTTGGTGATGAATAATTTTCTTTCTCCTGCTCACTGCATTAAAGAGAAAGCCTAGAATAACATAAAACGTTGAATTTCTGAAACATATCATCATGCAATGTCATCATGAAAACAGGCAAACAAAAATGTCACTAAAAATTTATAAATAAATAAATAAGACCAAGGTCACAGAGATGGATGAAGCAAGAGGAAAATTGATCAAGTCGCATAAAGAAAGGGAAAGATGGAAATTGAGAGATTTGCAGCAGAAAGAAATCCGACTTCTGCTGTTTTGGACAATCTGGCAGTGGGCCTCCCAAGCTGAGATGAGCCACCTCAAGATTCTTTTATTCTTGAAGTTCTGTCAGGACTCTGTGACTACATTCCAGGACCCACGGGACGAAACTTCGTACATAGTTGCCTCAGGGGTCAGAGTGGGTTTTGAGGAGTGTTTCCCAGTGAAACTTGTCAAGGGTGTTGTTGGATCGTTTCAGTAACACGATATCACGCCTCTTCTCCCAATATAAAATTACTCATTTGTTAAGTGGAAATCGGTAAAGTTACTCATTAGGATCCATGAGGCAATTCTTCCAAACAATGAAAATATCAGATTTTCCATCATTCTATTCATTCTTTATATCACTCTGAACCCATGGTGTTTCATTTTATTCAATGCCTTCTCTTCTATTAGTGTCATTAGTTATTCTGATATTTAGATGTTTCCCTCACTGGACAAGTATGGTTCCTCAAAATTAACATTTTGCTCCTTTGACATGAAGTCTTTGGCACGGAAATGTGCAATTTCTCTAAACTCATCTGGCTCTGTTTCTGATCCAGTCCCGAAGTCTACTGCTAACCCAAGAGGTCCCAGTATCTGTGAGTGACACGTGGTATGTAAATGCCAGAAGCTGTGTTAGCAATGTGCCCATTTCCACTAGAATATCTGCATTTCTAGACTCTTAATAAACAGAGCCAGCGCAGATACTGCATATCTAGCCACCACCGAGTTCCGTTCCGACGAAGAGAACATTAATTAAATTGGTCGCTAAATGAGGAATTGTATAAACATTACAATATTCAGAACAAAGAAATGGTCAAATGAGTTTCTCGATAACTTTGCTTTTATTTGCATTAAAAAGTAAAAGTACGGTGCTCTTCCATGCAGTCTGTAATGCATAACAGAACATACCTTGCACAACATAATCAGAAAATATTGCAGTGCTGTATAAATGTGGTGTACTGTACAAAAAGAGATATTGAGGATATATAAACAAGATGTACTATAGAAGAAAGGAAGATGGGTCGTGAGTCTGAAGAGCACACCTTGGTGGCATGATCATTAAACACGTAGGTCATTAAATGAGAACTATCTGTACACTCAAACATCTTCCCTGTGCATGCATCTGCATGCATGTGCATGAGTGTGTGCACACGCACACACACACACACACACACATAGCTATACTTTATTTGTTTTCATTTTCAAAAATATTGCAGAAAAAAATCATGTTCCATTTGCACACTGTGCCTTTTTACCTGGCTCTGTCTTTAAGTTTAAATTCCTTATCTGCTCCCACCTGTTCCCGATAAATTGATTATTTTTCCACGTTCTTCTTACTATATGAATGCAGTCCTTTATCCTTGCTGCTGCTTCATTTCTCTCAACCAGGTGCCTTCTCTTCTGCTTCAGATGTACACACCCAATCCAAGACAGCCCTTCCATGGGGTCTCCATCCTCACATCTTTCTGTGAATCGCTGGGGCTTTTTCTCTGCCCTTTTATGAAGAACTGTTTTCCTCAAATCCAATGTATCCATGTAGACACGAGTCGATTTTAAAAGGAAGGCAAAAAAGGAATAGTGTACATTGGCTCCCACCTCAGAGATTTCCTCACATGTTGTCCAAGAAGTGGAGTCCACTCATACTTTCCAATGATTCTCCTTCAAGAAGAGCTGAGGAGTCTGTCTATTTTTGTCTGGGACTCATATTTTCTCTTGTGTGATCACAACTGAGAGGGAGGTTAGAACGATTCATATCACAGGGAAGATTTTATGGTGGGTAACTGAAAGGGATTTGTACGCATAACATACAATTTCACTGTGAGGAAATTTCCATGCCAGAAATTCACATGCACCCAAGAATTAAAGAGCCTGTCTGCAGTTACCCAGGTCTCGCTGGCCAAGATCTACCTGAATTACAATTAAGAATGCTGCATAGACAATCATAAAAGACCCATGATACTACCAATCTACTAATTTTGCTCTGATAGTATGACAATGTGTCTGTGCATATAGGTTCCAGTTTTCATCTTTCCAACACAGATTGTGTCTGTTTCATTTTCTTCCTCTTCTTATTTTCCTTATTTATGTTGACCAATCTGTTTTTGGTTTTTTTTTGGTTTTTTTTGTTTTGTTTTGTTTTGTTTTTTGCGGTACTGGGGATCGAACTCAGGACCCTGCGCTTGCTAGGCAAGCGCTTATTCCACTGAGCTATATCCCCAGCCCTATGTTGATCAATCTGTTTCCCTTCTCAAACTCTTCCTGCCACTACGAAGTCTTAGAACATCTATTCATCCACTTTGTGTTCCCTTTTTCAAGGATAGAGAAGTGTAGTTTAGTCTCATAATTCTCTTATTTAAAATCCAGGTTTCATACTCAGTCAGCAAGAAAGATTCATTCCCGGGGATTGGATTTGTGACATTTTTTATGTTATTAAAGACAGAAGTTATTTTCCCATCTAGTTTTCATTTTTTTTTTTTACTAGTCTATGGTTGAATTAAAGAGAGAAAAAAATAGGTCTTTATTTGAATTTCTTTGCCACAACTTTCTACAAATGCTAGTTGCATAGACATAGTAGCAAATGCATTTTGAGAAAACTTAATATGCTCATTGTGCAGAACATTATCAGAAAAGTACTTTCTGGGTAGATGCCTCAAATCTGGTAGTGTGCAAGCACCTACTTATTGGAATGAAATACAGGGTTGAAAGACAACAGTGATAACCCAAAAGACCTGGTGTATTGTCTTGCCAACATAGTTTAAAATTAATGTTTTTATGAAACCAACGTGGTCTAGACAGTGTTAAATGCAAATACGTAGAAAAGCAGGCAAAATCTAAAGCATGGGACTAGTTACATTTTTTGAGTTTTTTAAACTATGCTTTATTTGAGTGTTACTTGTGTCGTGTCGACTTCAACAGATTGGCAAAGCACAGTTGTGGGTGTGTCTGTGAATGATTGACAAATAAGCCAGCAAACTGACAGGACAAGACCTACCCGGATGTGGATGGCACCAAACAATAGGCTTGTGCTTTGGCCAAATACAAAGAGAAAGAAAAAAAAAAACAGTGACCCCATTTTTGAAAGACCTCTCTCTACCATTTCCTTTGGACACTTTTCTGTAGTTGCTTCAGTCTTTCAGGAAAGATTTGCACTGCTGAATCTAGGGCTGAATCTCCAACGTCTCGCTCCCTGGCTTAAATATTCTTGTGGTGAGAATCCACCGGATTCTCTAGATCTGTGACACACCAAAGACCATTGCAGACTCCCCAGCTGCTGATCCTGCTGGCCTTTGTTTTGATGAGACCCTTTGATGTGTCTTGGTACATGTTCCATTTTCTACAAAATAATGGAAACTTATAATGCAGGTCAGTTTTAACTGTTGATCTTTCTAGTTGATCAGGAAAGAAATAGAGGAGTGAAATCTTAAGGACTTCTTAAATTCAATTAGAAAGACTGGGCTTACCAGACAGTTCCCATGAGAAAGTCAAGGCTATGGGACTTGTGAGAGGATCAGGTGAAAAGCTCAAGATAACTTCAAGAAGGGTTATGCTCTGACATGAAAGCTTGCACCACCTGAATTCCTAAATTTCACCTAAATGTGTGGAAGCCTTGATTTCCACGGGGTTGTACAAAGAGCAAAGCCTTGGGATACCTGGTAGGTGAGCTTCACTATGCCAGCTTGACTGGCTTGGGACCTACCAACGAGATTAAAGAACACTTCTGGGATTGTCCAGGTGGCCACAGAGGTGTGACTCTCGGTTCTATAAATGCTCCCCGATCCTTTCTTTCTGTGGAACTGCTCCACTGCTACGCCTCTTGGGTCACACACAGTGAGCAAGTTTCTTTTGCCATGGTCGTACAACTAGTATACAAAGCTGTTGTGTTGTTTTCCACATGCGCTTAGTCAATCCATCTCTACTAAATACAATAAAAATAGGACTATACTGTAACATTCGAGCTTTATTCAGAGAAGTTACTTTTCATGTTTTTTCTTATGTGATAGCCATGGACTTGGAAATTTACGGTTCACTCCATGTGAGTTTGAGTGAAATAATTACACAGACTGGGGGGAACCTGCAGGCATACAGAACTTGAGAGAGCAAAAGAGGAAATGCTGTCTCTCAAATCAAGGGATGTTTTCGGGGGGTCCTCCAAAGACTGCATTTGACAATTTGCATGGACGGACATATCTCGGTAGTTAAACTTCATAAATACACCCTAAGCTGACATACAGCAACTTAGGCTGGAGTTGGTTCAACTTCCCAGGGGCAGGGTGATGCTCTGTATGATTCTCCATGTCAATGTCCAAGTGGGACTGCTCAGAGCTAGTCTGTATGGTACTTATGGAGAAGGAAATGGGCAAGATTTTAAAAATCTGTCATAGACATCAGTGACTCAGGAAAACAAAAGCTACCTGGGACTGGGGATGTAGCTCAGGGGCACAAGCACATGCCTGCCAAGCATAAGGTCCTGAGATCCATTCCCCAAACCAAAATAACGCTACCTCACCCTTCACCTACAAGTATCCTGGAAATGGTTTCAAAAAGTACTGATTAGCTTCAACACAATTCTTGGAAGTTGCATTACATAAGTCCATAATAACCATGGCATTTTGAGAACAAAAAATTCCAACAATCAGGCTCTAACTTTGTGCAATTTCTGAAAGCATTGGCCTTCCAGGAATCTTGCCTCACTCTAGAGTTTACCTCATTCAAAGAGATATTTATTAAATAATTGATGGACGCAAGAGATATGAGGAATCATTATTGTTGAGATAGCCCTGAGATGTTGTGCGCAGCAATGAAAATAAATGTTGAATAAAGCATATTTTGCAGTGCATTGTTATAACTCAATAAAACACTGGGGAATTGTATTAGGTTCAGAAGAGAGCCTTTGGGAATACTTTAGGAGCACATCTGAGGGAGTTCCTTGGAGAAGTAGAGAAGGCTTCCTGGTACAGGTGGTACTTCAATGGAAAGTGACAGACATAAAGATGAGGGGATTGAAAGAATGATGCTGCAAGTCAGTGCCATGTAAAAAAGAAGGGACCTTCATATTCCTATGGAATGGCAAGAAGGGAAGTCACAGCTCTACATGAGATGTAACTGGACAGACACACTAGGGACCACACCTCCTTGGTTAGAGTGGAAACATAACACAAAGATTAGGGAGGATTTATGTATCTTTAGAGAGTGGAAAAAAATGCTTAGTAGGACACCAACAAGTTTTCCTCAGCAATGGATTAGCGGAATAAGAAAACAACTTGAAAATTTTGGCTTCTTACAATTAAACACGAGACTAGGCTGCTTAACTGGGCATGGTGGCTTATGCCCGTAAGTCCAAGCCCTTGGGTCACTGAGGCTGGAGAATCAGGAGACCGAAACCAAGGTGGGTTACATAGGAGGTCAAGGCTGCCCTGGAATACATTGAGAGACCCCGTGTTAGTAAAGAAAACAGGTACAAAAAGCTTAGATTGCTCATGGAGGGAAAATCTTGAATGAGGAAGGAAAGAACAGGCTTGAATGAGTAAATCAAAGATCAAGTAGCAGAGATATGGGGGAATGCAGAAAAGATCTAACAAAGTGAACAACTGTTTTAACATCTGTACCAAAAAAAGGGAGAAATGGAAAATCTTGGTGATATTAATTTTGTAATATGCAAAATATTTGGAGATGGTGGACATATGCACGATGGAGAGAAATCCAACACTTTTTTTTTAGTAATGAAGAAATTTACTAAAATTCTGCAGGCAAAAGAGTCTTCCAGATTTTTCTATTAAACTACAGAAAAACTAATTGGGACTTAGGGAATATAAATCAGCAGGGGGCAGGAAAATACCAAAAACATCACAGATAAACACAACTTCCAAAAAGTAGAAAGAATAACAGAGTTTTGTGGGTTTACTATGAATTTCATGGAAAAGACAAGAAGACAAGAATCATATATATATATATATATAGAGAGAGAGAGAGAGAGAGAGAGAGAGAGAGTTACACATCTGCATTCAAGCAGAAAATATAACTGACCTAAAAAAAGAAGAAAAAATAGATTATGCCCAGGGGTTTTTCCACAACAAATGCCAAAAGATGATTTAAAAATAATGCAGACACTTTAAGGAAAATGCAAGTTGGATGCAATTTTGTGTCATCTTTCAGCTCTTATCCGAAAGGAAAGCCGAGTCACTAATAACTAAAACTGGCCAAGAATTTAAGTATATACTGTTGGTTCATGTTTAAACAAGTCATGTGACCTCAAGTTAATGGGAAATTACAGTCCAAAAATAAAGATCCTGACACAAACACATGAACTTAGGAAAAACTGCCATCTATTTAATATGAACGAATAAAATAAGATTTGACATAAATAGGATCGCAATGCATGAAAAATGTCAGAAGAAATTCAGCCTGGGTTTTTTTGTTAATAATAACAAGCTCTGGAAAATCTCTGTGGGATGCTTTTATTTCTTTTCATTATCTGACAAGAAATTCTGCTATTTTTCAGCTGTATGCATTTCAAACTGTGCAGCTAAATATTATTGTTCGGTTTTATTAATGTCTTGTTCTTCACAACCCAACAGACTTTTGCTTAAATAACCTTAAAAAGTAAGGGCCTTGTAGGACTGTTGTGGACCCCTATTATCCCAGCACTCAGGAGGCTGAGGCAGGAGGATCACTGCGAGTCTGAGACCAAGCCAAGTATATATTGAGTTTAAAGCCAGCCTGGACTATGTAGAGAAACCCTGTCTCAAAAAATAAATAAATAAATAAACAAATAAATGCAGGTCATGTTGTCTGGTAGAGATCTCAAACAGATACACCCTCGCAAACTCGAGAATACCGATTTTGTTCCTATGTTTCTTTGTTCACACTTGCAGGACTTACTTTCCCTCTTGCAGCTTGTCTTCCCTGAACAAGTACCAGCTTTTTAATCTTTGCTCAGTGACTCCCCTTTTGCCCTGGGGCTTCCCATGGCATCATTTACTAACGCATGCTTAGGAGGGTCACTTCAGTGGGGCCACCATGAAAGCATTCCTATGACATCTTTTTCACTTTCCATAATTTTCCTCAAATTTTTTTTTCTTCCTGCAAGTTTTCAGACTCCATTCTCCCTCCTTGCTTTTCTTTGATTTAACTGTTAAAGTTCTAATAATTTCTTTTTTTAATGAGTCCACGTTTGTAGCCCAAAATGATGACACATGCTGTGGGAAATTTGTACATGGTTATACGTGTTAAACGTACGGGGTACAGTGAGACAACTGAATGCATGTGTCAGGACGCGGATGATCAACCCAAGATTATCTTGGTTACTTTTGTTGCTGAGACAAAATACCTGAAGTCACAAATTAAGGAAGGAAAGTTTTGTTTAGGTTACAGTTTGTGGATGAGCCAATCCATACTCAGCTGGCTCCAAGACAGAGTGGCACATGGCACAAGGCAACAGAGAAAACAGCAAAAACAACCAGAGCAGAAGGGAGTGTGGCAGGCAGCTTTCTCTCCCTTACATATGCAAACTATCCACACGAGGGCAGATGGAGCACTCACATCCATAATCTCAGCATAGGGTCATGGATCAATCATAAATCTAGAAGCCCACACCATGACTGTGTGAGGATTTGGGGAGACATCCAGACACAAACCACAACAGTCATTACAATTTCTATCTCTAAACTTTGTTTTAGCGATTTTAGCTTAAAAGATAATATCAGTGCCTTTTTTTTTTTTTTTTTTTTTTTTTTTTTTTTTTTGAA